>JAPYZR010000629.1:0-38738 GCA_030522945.1 Trichopria nigra | reverse complement strand
TCACCGACTCATACAAGTTAACCCGAAAGAAAACTTCGTCGAAAGACACGGAGCGACACACAGTTCGACCGACTTGGTCAACGGTTCCAACGAAACTCCAATATTCAAGTGATATTCTTCTTAAGTTTATATTATGAAATACACGTTTTGTCGACTAAATCTTCCTAAAAGTTATTCCATTTGATCGTTTGCGTTATTTCAAGAAAGGAGACGTAATTTAAGACATTCAGTAGTAAATTTCTACAAGGGCATTGGGTTCAGGAACTAGTTCGAATTTTCTAACAAATGAAACGTTGTATTCACTTGTCTTTTTAAATATAATTTCGGGTGGGTATCTGACAAACAAATAAATATAAACAAACAGGTGTTTGAACAGCATAAAGAAGTAAAATACAACCACGTGTCAGTGCACAACATTCTATATGCCGAGTTCAATTTTAGTATCGGCAATTACTCATAAATTTTGTTATCACATTGTCATAATTTTGTTATAATACAATTTTTTCCAATAGAGCATAGAAGTCGTTTCAGCTCGATTCTATATATCTAAAATCATTATATTATCATTATATTGTTTTTACTTCTCTGCAATCTTACGTGACTACACTGTCACAGGTGCTTTCAACCGGAACTCTCAAAGTTTACAATTGAAGAACATATGCAGAAGCTGTATATCATCTTTAGCTCATGATCTAAAAATGATAAATCCCTTTTCATTCGCGGAACCTAACGAGCCCTTGGAATGGAACAATAACTCATAATCTAATTCAACCACAGATTTTTATGCAGAGACGTACAGTTATGATCTTCGGGGATTTCAATTTCCCAGCAACAAGAATTAGACTTTATATAGGCTTTTTTTGTAAATAGGAACTTAATTCAGCCGGTACGTAAACCAGCACGGGGAGACATCGGGGATGACGAAAATTTGTTCGAGAGAGAGAGAGAGAGAGAGAGAGTTACGCGAAGAGATAGTGTAAGGAAAAATGGTGAAATGGACATCAAGGACGAACGAAACATAGAGGCGAATATACCGGCGGGTCACGACTACTGCAGAGTGGGTGTGTTTCTCAACATGGGCAATGTCGTAAACGAGTACGGAATCAATATATGGTCGACCGTTTCAACCATTGTGTCGTCTCAGAATTCGGCATTTAATGCGAATGCAGTAGCTCCCTCAAATCCAGATATCGTGCTGAACCATACCGAAGGATTCGTTATAGTAATCGTAATGCGCAGTGCATCATACGATATCCGCAGTATCAAATGCCTTTACCCGGTCAATTCGGCTCTGGCGGGGTGGACATTTTAATCCGGCCTACTCGTGAGACCAAACATGAATAAAATACATAACTTTAAACATAAAGGTAGGAAAAAGTATAAATCGAGGGCGGAAGTCGAGCGTAAATTAGAGGACCTAAACCTGGAAGATTCGACAAGGCAGTAGCCTCTAGCATCAATTGAAATGGACTTGGAGGCTGAAGAAAGGCTGTTGCGCACGGAAGTAAAGAAAATAAGCCTTCCGTGGTCAAGCCCCATTGATATAGAGTTCAAAGTGAGAGATCGACTTCATTCGATAAGTTTGTCTGATATTTCCGCGTCGGATTTAGACATCGAAATCTATAGTCCACTATAAAGAGAGAGATAGAGATAGTACTTCGTGACTTTCATACTCGCCATTTTTACATTTAATGAAATAAGTATAATATTCATAAAAAAACGTAAAACTGATTTAAGCTAAGATCCTATTTGTAATAATATAATTAATGACCCCAAAATTTTAATAATTGCAAGGTAACTTACAACTCAAATGATTATATATTTCTGAAAATATTATTCGTTAAGATTGTCCGTGTTAAGGGCTACTTAAACAACGTAAATCACGCTGCGAGTGTGATTTAAATTAAATACATTACGCATGGTTATTTCATGAGACCAACATAAATAACTATGTATAATAAAAAATAATTCGTTTATATGTCACGTTTATTGTTGTCTTTTCCATTGTTTGACCAATTTCGCGCTTTCCATGGACTCTCGGTTGATTTCGGGTGATTCGGACGACTAGCGAAAGATTCAAATGATCCCGACGAAATTATTAGCCTGGGTGAGAGGCCATTACTGTTTTTAATTCAGCCGAACATTCTCCTAAGCAGGAAGAGCTGATTGATTTTAGTTTATGACACCGGTTGAGTCGACAAACCTACAGACACCTGGCTTTCAAGTATTATTGTCCATGGAAGAGGTGCGATATTCCTGTTTGGGGAGTGCCACAGACAGAAGACTCCTCGGAGAGGTCAGTGGGACTCGATATTGGAGTCATAGAAAATCTGTGAACGGTAGAGTCAGGATATATTATGTAACAATGTTCACATGGACTTGCTGAAATTGAGCATCCGGAGAGATGAATTCAGCAGGGGTTAACGATACGTGATGCGAGACTTTTGTTGGCAATTAAGACAGTTTGTGCACCAATCCTTAATGTGTCGGTATATATTGGGCCAAAAGTGACCTCAGGTCTTGAAGGGCCATTGCTGTGAAATTGTTCGAAAAGGTCTGATCGAGCAACCGGGGATTTCGTACAAAACTGCATTGCGCTCAGAGCCCCATTCAATTTGCTTGAGGGTTGCAAAGGAGTTGTGAAGTACTTCGTCGGCTTCCTGAAGTTTCGCAAGATCAACGAGATCGAAATCAACCAAAAGATAAAACCCCATTCAATGGCAACAAGGTGTATGCGACATTTGTCCAGGTCTAGTAGATGATCCCTTATTTAGCACTCCACAACTATCGCCAGGTGCTCTTCATGATCTGCTGGATAGTGAGTTAAATATGAAACTATCCCAAGCGGCTACACGGCCTAATCCCGCTTAATGTCGGTTCTGATCGGGAGAAAGACCCGGTGCCCGACACTTGCCCCATGGATTTGTGGGGAAGGAGGGGTTCAACTCACGAAGAAATTACAGAGCTTGGTTACTCAGCCTCTGTAGCAACAAAAGCTAATGTATGTCTCCATGTGTCCAACAGAATGACCGCCCGCTTACCAAATTTTGCCGCAGGGCTTGGTTCTTGGGCCCTTTCAGAAGAAGTTTGTGGACGATATTTCACTCGTCATTATCGCAAAGACTGTCGACAAGGGGAAACACTTTAACAATTTAAATATTAAATATCTAGGGGTGACGCTGGACGCGGGACTGACGTTCAAAAAATACCTAGCGAACGCACTTGAGCCAGTCTTCTCACTTCAGACCAGGTTTAGCCGAACCGGCGATGTTTCTTCTCCACGTATCTCCTTCAGGTCATGTGAGGGCGTCCATGTTTGCGGGTGCCTTGTGGGTTTCAGGTGAGGACCATCTTTTCCAAGTCCGTGATCGGTTTACGAAAAGTGTGCCCTATCCAGTTCCATTTTCTCTTCAGGATCTCCGTCGCTATTAGTAGCTATGAAGCTCTTTGTAGCAGGACATCGTTCGTGATTTACTCCGGCCAGAAGATCTTCAAGGGTTCGCCTCAGGCATTTGTTAACAAATATCTCAAGCTTCCGGTTTACACTATTTGTGGTCTTCTTTGTTTCACACATATAGAAAAGGACGTAGTTGACATTGGAGTTGAAGATCCGGAGTTTTAGAGAGGAAGAGAACTGGTTCGATCTCCGCACATTTCTCAACTCATAGTAGGCCGAGCGCGCCTTGTTGATGGGCGTCGAGACATCGACTTTTTTTCCCCAATCTTGGCAGAGAATGCTGCCAGGGCAGCAACACATGTGTCTACATCCTCGATCGGTACCCCGTCAAGAGAAAGTCCAGCGTTGGGCTTCTTCAGGTTCTGAGTTAGTACGCACGAGTACAAGATCAAGAACAGCGATGGAAAGGAAGGACGATATGACGCACCCTTGTCTCACTCCTCTGAAGTAGGTGAAAGATGTGCTCTCTTCGCCCTTGAAGCACACCGAGCATGGAGCATCTCGATACAATTCGCATACGAGGTCGATAATAGTGTTTGGGATCAAAATGTTCTCCAAGGCGTTCCAAATAACATATCTACAAATCATGTCGAAGGTTCTCTCGAAGTCCAAAAAAAACAAAAAAAAGAAGACAAAGGAGGAAGACCGGGTTGTTCCACTCCACACATTGTTCAACAAGCCACATCCTTGAAAAAGTTCAGATTGTCCTCTCGCGCAATACGATTAACTGATTTCTCGGCAGCGTTTTACGCAGGCTGGATCTGTCGTCTTCTCTCGCGTGAGCCGGGTTGGTGTAGTTGACCTTGGGCTTTCTCCTAGACCCAATCTCGTTCCAAGTAGCGTTTCCTGCGCATATGACCTCAAAGTATACTCCAGGTATGATCGCGGTGGTGGTGTGTCCGACCGCAGGCAATGGCTTCGATCATCTATGCAAATTGCCTGGCTACAACCGAAGTCTGGAGCTGCTTGGCGTTAAAGCATCTTTGCAGGAGCTTGGTGGTAAGCCGCAATCAGACTCTATCAGAATCTGCACAATTCCCAATGGTAGTGGTCGATCTAGTTGCACGTCACACAATCCGGAGACTGCCGAGGTATATTTGTGAATGTCTTTGTGCGGAAACTTAGTGTCACCAGGCGGTGAGCGGAGCAAAAATCGAGAAGACGGTTTACGTTACGATTGCTTTTTTCCTGAAGGATTTGTCGACCAATAACGGGATTGAGGTTTTGTCACAGCTGACTATGGATTTGAAATCGCCCATGACAATTATCACATCTTGTCATATCATCTTGTTCGGTGGGGTCGTATCAATAGATGATCGAGATGTTTCAAAATTTTGAGTGGAGCCGAGTTGATATGATCCTAGCCAAGATTGGTTTTTACTCTAAGAGCGATTTCTTAGAAGCTGCGGAGAGGAGAATACGTACTACGCTCTTGTGGTGGGTTTCATTATAAGTGGAAGTCGCCGTGCCCTTTCCATCTCACTACGGAGAGTCCGATGATTTTTATATTGTATCGCATCTCGGAGCAGACTTGGCTTAGTCTCCAGGTCTCGGAAAGAGTTCGCACGTTCTAGCTACAAGTGACCTATTCGGATTTTAGTTTGAAAGCCAAAATCCTCTATTTAACATTTAGTTGATGATTCTCTTTTTACATTGTGGCTTATTGGGTCGACGAAAAACCCACAGTTACGTTGGAGGATCATATGCTTGGAGATTCGGATTTTAGTACTAACCCATGAAACGTTTCTATACCGAACCACTTGATCCAAGATAGACGCCCGTTTTCAGCCGCACCAACTCGGTGAACATACGCTGGGGTAGACCATTGACTATAAGTTGGAGTTATGCTTGCGCATCCAGTCCAAACATGACATGAATCGTGAACCCTCTTCGGTTAGATGATGACCCATAAATCCAAAGGGGCTGGATACCCAACCTCCTTCGGTAACGCGCTTGACTACCAAGTCGTAGGTCGGGAGTTCGATTCCCATCGGTTGAACAATTTTTCCATTGTATTCAAGCAGCAGTTCGCTATGTGTAAGTTTGTTTACATTTGGGAAGGTTGTTTATTCGATGGTGAAACGACTCAAGACCGCTGCTATACTTGATGTGGGTTTCTGCAGTTTCCTACATCCTCGACAAAAGTATGGCGCCATCTAAGGACGATCTGCAGCTCTCGCACCTATTACCCTGAAGTAATGTGAAAAAAAGTTCCGGGGTGAAAAAAAAATACCCAACCTCCTTATGGGTTGCTCGGCACCCAGGATGTAGAACGTTTTTTTTCCTCCGACGCGACGATGGAAAGCTCTACCAGCCGTCTCTACTGGTAGGTACCAGTTTTGTCCTTCCCCGGGAACCGCCGCAAGGCATTACTTCGGGGAAGGCAGCCGAAGCCTCGAAAGGCCCTCCGCCGATGTTGTGACACCTGACGGATAGCTGCTTGTATTGCTATCCGTCCCTCCTCCATTTTCCTAATGGCAATCACCTTCCCAACGATGGTCATCGCGAGTTGAACCGCTGCGTCCCATCCTTCTTGTGAGAGGAGCAGGACCCTCCTAAATCCCTCCGATGTTAGGGAGTCTTCTCCAAACTCTCGGAGTTGTTCCCGCTCCACCTCAAATCGTGGATAGTAGAAGAGAACGTGTTCAGCGACTTCGTCATACCCAGGACACGTCGGGCACTCCGCACTATCACGGATGCGGATTCGATGCGGAAGCAGCCGTGCCCGGTAAGCACTTGGGTCAGATGTGACGTGAATGTGACGAATCCGTGTCTTCTACTCGTCCACTCCGCCACATCCGGGATGAGACGGTAGGTCCATCGCCCCTTGGATGCTGATTCCCATTATTATTGCCACTTATCCATGGTGTTCTTGGACCATTTACCGTGACGTAGCGTCATCGGCGCTTCTCTGATGTATATGCCTACCCTCACGGTATCGTTCAGCCCTCTCAGCTGCCATTAGGTCTATGGGAGGAAGTCCCGCGACCACTCGGAGAGACGCTCGGGCCACTCTTAACGCCACTGTTCTGCAGGCATGCCGGCAAGTGACTCCGTAGGTATTTTTGCTTCTAATGGCATCCGCCCAGACGGGGTTCCGTAAACAATTACGGAGCTGACCACCGAAGCAAGGAGGGATCGACAGTGTTGTTTCGGTCCCCCTATATTGGGCATTATGTACCCAAGCACGCGAGCTACTTTCAACGCCTTAGTGCCTGCGTTCTGAAGATGTTCTTTAACCGACAGTCGCGCGTCCAGTGTAACCCCAAGATACTTAATAGCGTCCCTGCGGTCTTTACTGCCAGGCCCGAGATTTCATCCATTCGCGGGGCTTTGCGGACAGATATCCTCTTAGCAGCCATCCTCAACTCGGCTTCAGTGACGGCTGGTGGCTCGACTGCACCAGGTTCTGCCAACACACCAGTGCCGATAGGTCGTTCCCGATGTTCTGGGAACAAGTGGCTGACTACTCTGTCGAGGAAGTGTGGGAAAGATGGATCATTTATTCCGTTGGGCTTGATCTTATTTATGATCGTTTTATATGGTCGCCCCCAAGGGTTCCGGTCCACCTCCTCGCAGAAGTCTTGCCAGCACTTTATTTTTGCTGTCTTGATGGCAGCTTTAAGTTTCTTCCTTTTTTTCTTCGTAAGTCGCAGTTAGTTCTTGGTATCGCGGCTTATGAAGAGCTCTCTGGTGCAGTCTTCTAGCTTTAAGACACTCTCACCGGCTAGCAGCGATCTCCTCGTTACACCAGTATACTGGAGGCCGACCGCGACGGTTAGACTTCGCGGATATGGAGACATCGCAGGCCGATTTTATGGCTTGGGAGAGGCTTAGAGCCCTTTCTTCGGATGCTCCCTCCACAACTGTTTGTTCCAGTGAGCAGAGGAACATTTCCGGTTGAATGTGTAGGGTGCCCATTTCCTTTTTCCTTTTTTCTTTGTGGTACACCACAGCCTGGTGGTCACTGCCCGTGTATCGATCGCTAACCTTCCATTCGTGACCCTCCATCATCAGTTTGGGGTCGATGAAGGTCAGGTCAACTATGGATGACTTATCGCCCTTGATGTAAGTTGGCTTTGTTCTGACGTTAGTGATCTCCAGCTCCAGCGTGGCAAAGGCCTCAAGTAAGGCGCGACCGCGATGGTTTGCTTTCGCGCTTCCCCACTCGATTGCCCATGCATTAATATCCCCTCCGATTACTACTGGTAGTCGGGAGGTTTTAGCACTCTCAACAATGGCGTGCAGGGATCCTAGGAAATCATCGAAGGTATCACTGGGTGGGAGGTAGAGCAGCTATATAATCTTATACCGGCCACCTATATCACCCATGTGAATTGTGGTGCGGGGACAGCCATACCGTTGGATATGTGAGAATTCCCACACACCCGAATGGCCGCCATGCTGGTGGTGTCCCTCACACATTTCGGATCCCCAAGATCCCGATACTGCTCACTGATGATGGCTATATCGGCCTTCTTCTCTGGCCAGCTGGAACAGCAGATCCTGGGCCACAGCACAGTGCTGGAAGCATGACTACGGCTGTCTGGGAGCCACAATATGACTTCCTAAGCTTAATGACCTCGGTGGTTACCACCCCTGGACTGGTCACTGACGTGGTCATGGCTTGTACCACTTCCTCCGCAGTTGTGGCTTCATCCATATCCATGATTTTAAGGACTTCCTTATGGGTCAGGATTTTGACGTCGGCTGACTCATTTTAGGTCGGCGCAACCATCTTTTGCAGCTCATGGGTGTAGACACCAGACTTTCTCATCTCCAGGAGCAACTCTCCTGCTTTGGTGCGCCTGATGCTCGTCACCTTTTCTCCCACAGTTTGGAGCTGGGCTGTGTATCTTATCTTTCGGAGAATGTCGACATACGACACCCCGTCCGATGCCTTAATCTTGATGGCATCGGGGCGTGGGGGCTGCAGCCCGATCTTAGGCATGGGCATCTTCCTATTTCGCTGTCCGACATTCCCCGTTGGATGCTTCTGCTCACGCTTTCTCTCCTTTCCCTTCTCCTTTCCTTTCCTCTTCTCTTCTTCTTTCTCCTTCATCTTCTGTTCTTCTTTCTCATTCACTGCACCCCTCTTCACTGTGGTAACCCAATCGGGGTTTTTCGACTGGGCTTGTTGCTGTTCGGTCTTACTTGCAGGGGATGGCAGCTCTTCATCCGCTGCCTCCTTCCTCGTCTTTTTGTTGTTTGATGGCGTTTTCGACAGCGATCTGGTCTCTCGCTTGTGTCATCCTGTCGGTTGCTTGACTAAATATAGGAGAGGTTTGATTCATCCCATCCTGGCGAGAGTTCGCCGCACGCTTCGTAGCTTTCGGCCGAGCCTTACAGTAAATCTTGAAGGCCCTAATCGTGGCCCTAGCCATACTTTTGAGCTCCTCGTGGATGTTTTTTTCTCGACGATAAACTCGACGAGGGTTTCGAGTTTCTCCTCGAGTCGCTCTGGCTTTTGTCTCTCTTGCTCTTCTGAGCACTTGTCACTTGTAGCTTCTGTTGATACTGAGCCCCCCCCCCCCCCCCCAAATCCGTGAGGCCAGCGCCGGCCACCGGGGCCTGACCCGATAGGAACCGACGGCGGGATTAGGCTGTGAAGCCATACCCGCTTGGGGTAGTGTTGTGTTTAACTCACTATCTATGTTTTGGGTTTTTATTTTCGGGGTTCCTTCCCCTAGCCTGTACCCTAGGCGGGACCCTTACAAGGTGCTAACATCCGGGTCAAATGTACCAAGGTTTTTTAACGAGTTTGTTACTCCTCTCCCTCCTCCTTCCTCGCCTCTTGTGGAGCGAGCCCTCGGGTTTGGGACTGGCTTAGCGAAGTTAGGATGTAGAACGTGTAGGTTCAGAGTCGGGTATTTGTCTATGAGAGGCTAAAATATAACTAAGTTACGTTGTATTGCGAATCACTAAACATTGCACCCCAGATTAAACCTAATTCATCCGGTTAATATCCATGTATAGACGGATTATCCGGGTACTTTACATTTGCATACAAAATTATATTTATGAAAAATACCATAAAGCCGAGGCCAATAATAAATAATAACTAAATTATCACGAATCACACCCATTACTTTTATCCTTCCCTCGTCTTGTCCCAATAATTAGAATCCTACACCTCTATTTACCCTCTTCGCCTTGCAAAAGGTTTCAAGATCGAAGAATTGTGAAGAAAGAAGACGCCTATCAAAATTATCACTGTTGCACCCTTCGCCACGAATCCACCTGGTACACTTCGACGCACAAAGTATCACTTGAAGTACCACAAAAAGTACCCCGAAATCCATTTCCTGCAGATCAGAATTCTTCCATCATGAGAAGGTTATCCTAATTAGAAAACTGTTGCAGCATCTCCTTCTTCACTGTCCCGATATAGTCCTCGTACCCATCAAGCACGATTTGTACAATGTCGTCAAAAAGCCGTCAAAATGTTGATGAAGTATCGAAATGAAGGCACTCTGGCGTCATTTTACAGTTCATGTTTGCTGGGTAGCTTCTCGCTTTGGCAGCATTTGACTCCTCAACGGATGTCAGTCGTTTATAGTCTCCATCAATCATGCCGTTCTTTGAGATGTGAAGACTCCAGTTTACCAGCAATATTGGATAACTTATGACGATATAGCAAGAATCTGCGAGAGGTACATCCGCAAGTTGATATGCACGGGCGCTCCCATCTCGATTGTCTTCATAGTAGCTTTAGGCTCTCGTAGTAGTCATCATCGTCATCACTAGGTAAGGTTCGACTTGTGGAGTTTATCCTGAAGAAGAAGAATCTCCATAATGAGCTCAAGTCTATAGCAAGAGATACGATGAGAGCGTTTACAAACTATGCCAAAATATGCAGAGTCCCGCTAAAACCATGAATTTCTGCAAGTATAGGGTGAGTCAAACCTTAACCATTTTCCGCAAGCCCGTAGCACCCCAGGAGGGTAGGGGTTCTTCTACAGACAAAAAAGCGAAGAAGGGTATAGTGATTGAGGGCCGCCCCCAGAGACGAAACGCAACATTACAAGCCAGAAGTTCCTGACTGGTCAACGCTGAAAAAATAAACGAGGAAAAAAGGAGAGAAGAGCATAGAACGGCAGCAGCATCAATAACAACAGCAGCAGCAGCAGCCGACGAGAATGTCTAAGAGATCGAAAAGGGCATCAGAGAGCCCTTCACAAGCCGCAATATCAAGAGCTAACCGCGGCATATGAAACAACGAGGAATGAGCTTGAAGCTGCTATAAAAAAAATGCAAAGAGATAGTGCTGGCAGGACTTCTGTGAGGACGTAGATCGGGACCCATGGAGCCGACCATATAAAATGGTTTAGTCGGTTATCTCTTCCCTGAATAACGGGATCGACCAGTCGGCACTGGCTTGATAGCAGCTACTAGCGCAATCGAGCCGCCAGTCATCACTGAACCCGAATTGAAACGACTGCTAAATGGATCCCCGTCCGAAAGGCCCCGGGATTGACGGAATTCCTGGTCTGGCAGTAAAAACTGCAGCGATGAATGTTCCTGACATCATCCCATCTGGACGAGTTAAAGGCATTCCTGATGTCAAGTGCGATGATGGCACATGTCTGCCTTGTATTCCAGCTGCCGCTGATGGCGTCCGTGGCTATTGCGTTTACTCGGTCGTTTGCATCAATAGTTATCCAGCATACAGAGTGTCCGGTAAAATGAAATTGCTCTCTCAGTAGTTGCGGGACTTCCTGCCATAGACCTACTGGCAGCTGAGCGGGCTGAGACATATTATGAACGTAGGCGTACCAAACAGAGAAACGCTGACGATGATCAGGGCGACCGCAAATGGTCCAGGAGTACCCTAGAACAGTGGCAGCACCGATGGGATTCAGCGACTAAAGGGCGATGGACCCACCACCTTATCCCGCATGTGATAGGATTCGTCACCTTCCATCTGACGCAAGTGTTTGCTGGGCACACTTGCTTTCGCAGCTACCTACACCGAATCCGCGTTATTGAAAGCGCGGAGTGCCCGACGTGCCCAGGTGTCGTCGAAGACGTGTTCCTCGGATTAATGGATTGCTCAGATAAGCGCTTCCGACAGGGGTATCGATGTTCGCTTTTATCCTAGCAAAGACCACCGAGGAAGTGCAACACCTTGGAGATGATGCTTTTGTGGTTGTAGTTATCTGGTTGAGAAACCATTGACTCAGCTTGGCGGCTGAGATGATGGAGGCTATGCTCATCTCTCGAACAAAGAAGAGGTTGTACGCTATCTTCACGTTAGAGAATAAAGAGGTTAAAACGAGACGCCATTACAGCCCTTGGAATTACACTCAACGCGCAACTAATGTTCAAAGGACACCTTAAGAATGCAGGCAATAAAGCGCTGAGGGTGGCCCGTGTATTTGGGTACATCATGCTCAATATTGGAGGGCCGGAAAAACACCGTCGATCCCTCCTTGCTTCGATGATGAGTTCCGTAAATCTTTACGGAGCCCCAGTCTGCGCGGCAGTCATTAGAAGAAAAAAGATTTACTTATCGGCATGCCTGCAGGATGGTGGCTCACATAGACCTTATTGCAGCTGAAAGCGCTGAGAGTTACCAAGAAAGTAGGCGTACAGGTTAGAAGTTCGCATTCGACTCAGGAGGCCACGGCAAACGGTCCCGGAGAACCATATGGAGGAGTGGCAGCAGCGATGGGACTCAGTATCCAAAAGGCGTTGGACTCATCGTCTCATCCCGGACGTAACGAAGTGGACGTACAAAAAGCACGGATTCATCACATTTCATCTGACTCATGTGCTTATCGCGCGAGCACGGCTGCTGCCGCAGCTACTTACATCGAATCCGCGTATGTCATAGTGCGGAGGTCCCGGCGTGTCCTGATGTTTAAGACGCGGAGCACGTCCTCTTCGCTGCCCAAGATTTGCGGAGGGGCAAGAGCAGCTATGAGGTTTTGGAGAAGACCCTCTGGCACCTGAGGTACTTTGAAGGGTTTTGCTTCTCTTATAAGAAAGATGAGACGCAGTGGTCCAACTCGCCTCATTCGTGGTTAAAAAGCTGAGTGCCATCAGATTAAGTTAAGAGGGACGGGTAGCAATACAACCAGCTATCCGTCGAGTGCCGTAACATCGGCAGAGAGCCTTTCGAGTCTTCAGCTACCTTCCCTGAACGGGTATGGATTTGTTGTCGTCATGATCATCACTGGATCACAGCAATCGAGCCTATGTTTCCCCGTTGTCTCTACTTTTCTGCAAATATATCGCTATTCTCTCTATATGTCCCCTTGATCCACATATGTCCCGTATAAGTAATGTTATCTTATATAACGAATACTAGATTTGGCAACATCCAGGAAACCTGGTTGAAATCAGAATATGCGCGAGATGTATCAAAAGTAATCAAAATGTCACCAAAATGCAAACAAAATGTAACCAAAATATCACCAAAATGTATCCAAAATGTATCCAAAATGTATCCAAAATGTATCAAAAAAGTTATTTAGCTGTACGGTGAACATAATAATTATTTACACTGAATGGGATTCAATGGGATTTAAACAGAAAATCGCCTGAGTTGAATGGAATTTTGATGTATTTCATCCGATACAAAATCGGATCACCTTTATCACTTGAATGCCTAAAAATATTGTTGACTGGTTTGAATTCTGGAAAATGGCATTTTTAATTTATTAATAAAAAAAAAATAATGATAAGTATATGTATCATCATTTTTCTAAGTTACACGAAAACAAATCGTATCAATGAGAAAAATAATTATTAATTAAATTTGAGAAATATTGAAATTAATTTTCAAAAGGACAATAAAAGTAATGATACAGCTATACTACCCATTAACGGTACACCTAGCTTCTTGAAAATTGCATATTAAACTGTACGTTAAGTGTACCAGATTACATTAACGATAATAATGCACTACTAATGTACAATATCCGTAACGTACGTTAACCGTACATTCGAAGAGCGTATATACATTCCGTGTACCGTTTCTTGTCCATTTGTTACTTTTGTCAAAGAATTATATATCTATGTCGTATACGTAAAATGACGCTTTCACATCCCAAATTCTGAAAAAAACGTTCAATCCTTTCTTATTTACACTTTTCCTGTTTTCATCAGATTAGTTCAGTAACTGCTCTACTGTACAATAAAACCCTTCTAAACAGTGAAAAGGATTGAAAGTTCAGAAAACGAATTTACGGAACATCAAATATTGAATACGATTCAACCCGTTTACAATGTGCTACGTATTGAAACGTATTCAGTACATATGATACATCAATTCGTTTTCTGAACTTTTAATCCGTTTTCGTTTACTGGGTCGTCTATATATTTCTTGTGTCGTGTAAAAACTGCGCAGAATAACGCAACGATTGGTGTAATATTCGAGCTCAATTACATTATATATTAAAACGAACTCTTCCAGCATCTGTTGAAATTATAATACTATACATCAGTATACCGCAGAGTCGAGATAAAAGTAATTACGAGGCTGAGATGTATAAAAAATTTTTTTTTTTTTTTATAATATAAATAATGGACACACCCTAGTAAAAAGTGAATAGAATCGTATAGAATTGGAATCCGATTCTATGCGAATCTATATCCACTGTTTTACCGCAGGGTAGTGATTATTACAATTTATACAATTTATACATTTGTACAGCAAAATGATCAAATCAGGTGATACACACCGATTTCTATCCAGGTATATATAACTGCAATATTTCTGTTGTATGAGATTTTCCCGTATGAGCAATACCCTGGTAAAAAAGTGAAACCGTATAGAAATGGATGCATTTTCTATACATTTCTACCAGTTTCTTTAAAATCCGGATAGAATTTTAATCCGATTCTATACGATTCTATCCCCTCTTTTACCAGGGTAATAATTTATTTGACCCGGAACATTTGATATATTTTAAAATAAACTTTTAATAAAAAAAAAATAAACGAGTGAAACATTAAATTACTGCAATTTATAATAAAATATTAAAAAAAAAATATTTTTCATTTTTCACATTTCCATGAATCATTATTCCATCTAACATATATATATATATATAAATATCGGAAAAAATTGTTTACATCAGAAAAGTTTTTTATGTTTTTTATTTTAATTTTTGACTTGTATTAAATTTATAAATTCCGAAAAAATGTATATATAATAGCCATTTTTGAAATCAGAACATCAAAATGCATTCGAAATTCGTATATATTTCCCAGGTTGCAAAACATACAGGAAAATGCCAAAATAACATCATATGTGCAGCATATATGACCGTGATTTCAGCACATTCCCTGCATATTGGTCAATTTTGCTATATTGTAGGGTTTGAAAAAAAGGGCACTACATTATATATACCCGTTTTAGATGAAAAAAATCGACGAACTTCACTACAAATGCTCACCAATGAGGGATTTACAGAATAGGCGTCCATATCATACTTTAAATAACGTTTAAAGGCCAACCTCGAATTTTGAAAACACGTTCCAAATTTGGAATATTTACACGTTTCTTGTTGGGCAAGGTTAGGTCGCGGTAACTATATATGTTCTATATCTTTAGACCCTGCAAATTTTCGTTTTTACTATACATTATGTTATTACAATTTTTTTTTTTTTTTTTAATTGAATCATTTCTGATTAATTATATTTACATATATATAAATCAGCATATATATATATATATATATATATAAATATAAAATTTAATATTTGAAATTATTCGTTATGCAGCGACGAGTAGTAAATCGTTGACGAAGAAAGAGACAATTTATCCACGCATTACGTAAGTATATGCAATGTCAATTGAAACAAATTGCAAGAGTCGTCGTTGAGAGAAATTCAAGTTACGTATATATGTATGTATATATATATATATATATATATATATATATATTTATGGAGGAGGAATATATCTCTTTACAATATAAAACGGTGGGTACAGTAGATCGCACTTGAAGACTTACCGACTCTGAGAGGCCCGAGGCTAGTACGCTTCTTTTACAAAGCGCCTCTACGTTGTGTCGAAGAGTCGACCACCCACAGAAAAATCCTCGATTCCTGAAGTTTTTATTCTTAGCGTAATTTCGGGTATTTGCGGTCATCATTTTTTATTTTTTTTCATTAGTCGCGTAAATCTTTATTCGCCGCAAGTATTGCAGTGAGTTCGAGCCCGGCGCAGCGTATTTTCAAGCCCAAGGACGAAATCGAAAAGAAGTACGTGCATTGAGCGCCCCAAAACGAAAAGCAGACGTGTGCGCAAACCTCGTCATCCGCATACCGTAGAGAAAGATGGAATAACATCTGCATATCTTTCGCTCATGCATTTTTGCAGCTGACTCGCTCTCATAAATGATTCTGTCTTTTTCCACCGCACTGATTAAACACTTGCTCGACCGCCCTGGCTTCTTTTTTACATTTATTTTTACAAAAGAATTACTCTTTACAGTTTTTATAATTGACAGCTTGATTTTTTACGCTTATTAATCGTTGTTACATTAGTTCTTTATTATCGAACATTTTTCCTGCATTAATTACAATCGAGATAAAGCGAGAAGTTTGCATTAAAACCAGTAGTGTTGATAAAAGGAGGTTGCATTTATACCAAAGTTTGTCCACCTGCAGGTCAGAAACATGTCTCTGAGAGACCTTGTCGAGGGCGACTGCGGAGGACCAAGTCCCCTGATACGTCTTACATCACACTTTGTTCAGGATCATGGGTTGAAAGAAGAAGGAGTTCGTGACATGTTTGGCACAGCAGAACATTTTGAGTCGTCCAATTCAGAACAGCTTGTCAAACAATTTCTCGAAGAAACTTCAGTACATCCGCAGACTTTTAAAATGGAAAACCTTTTACAAGAAATGCGAGATATTGAACAAAGTATCTATCCACCTGTAATGGCTCCAGGTGTTGTTGAAGAACTCACAGGTCAAGACACAGCATGGGCAAATCAGTACCTACAATCAGGTCGACACTTTGATGTAAGATTTTTAAAATAAACCTATAGCTTCTATCACTATTACTTTTTATTTAATAATACTTGCATTTTAAATATTAATCTATTTTATGTAATTTAGCAACATATATAGATTGTGTTTACTTTTTTATTCCTACTGTATTCTATTATACGCATATTTGCAATATTTTATTTATTATTATTCACTGTACATTATTTACAAATGTATATTTTTATTTATGGTATTCTGTAGTAGTTTTCATAATAGATAAAAACTTATGACCTATTGTAAAACAAATTTAAAGCTCTTTGTCAATTAAAATACTTATAAATAAGTATTGAGCTGTCAGACGTTACTAGATACCTAATCTAGACATATTGTCTTTAATTATTAGGTACTGCATAAAATTATACGTTTTTTCTTTGTTCGTTTCAACTTTATTTTTTTTTTTTATTAGCTTAAAATAAGTTTGTCTCTCAAAATTTTGTTGTATAATTAGTTATTTCTTTCTGTAAAGATTGATGTAATTCTGAAAAAGATTACATATAAACTTGCCGATGTATTTATTAAGAAATAACAATTAAATATTATTTTTTTACAATCAAACCAATTATAATTTTCTAATTGATAAAATTTACTGAAAGTGTTTCAACGTCTACATAAATTACGCATTATTTTAAGATGTACCGTTCATTATTTATAGGAAAATCATGCAGATGATATTTGGAATACACCAGTAGCTTCAACCACCAAAGTTGCCATCCCAGGGGAGACCCATGAATTGGGTCTTGGACCTAAATGGGCCGAAGAATATCTAGAACATAGCATTGACAATGTTGATGTTGCCAATAAAGTTGCAGACAACATAGAAAATCCAAATTTTGCACACTCCAAATTCATGAAATTCATGAGACAAGAAGGAGATTTGTCAGTTGAGCCCGATGCTGCTTCGATTCACGAAAACAACGATACATGGGCTCCTGAATTTATGGAAAGTAAAAAGCTAACAGATACTGCCAATGAGGAATCAGGGGTAGAAAATAATGTTCTCAGTGCTGTTGATGAAGAACTTAGTGCTGCTGGAAGTTGGGTTGAAGAATACACAACTGCAAACACTACGAAAAACACTACTCATGGTTTGTTTTTAATTTTATATTTTGTTGTGTTTATATTAAAAATGTTTAGATTTTATTTCTATTATGACAATATAGACAGTCTCTATGAATGCTATTGCAGAAATGAATCTGTGATTTCCTTACAAGAACTGCACGACATTTCCAGATTTTGAAAATTACGAATCATCATTTTGGGCACGATTGCTAGGTGAATGGGACAAAATGTCATCAGGAGAAAATATTTCAGCAACTCATCCATGGATCTCGGAATATGAAAGTTTTTATGATCCTTTTAAAGAATACTCATTTCATGAGGAAAATCCTATGTTGAATCTGCCACATGCAATGGAGGAAGGGAAGAAAAGACTACAGAGTGGAGATTTGCCAGGTGCCGTATTGTGTTTCGAAGCTGCTGTCAAGCAAGATAATGTCAATTCGGAAGCGTGGCTTTTACTCGGCAAAACACAGGCAGAAAATGAACAAGACCCATTAGCAATTTCAGCTCTAAAACAGTGCCTCACTTTGGATCCAATGAATTCCACAGCATTGATGGCCTTAGCTGTTTCTTATACGAATGAGTCCTATCAGAGTCAAGCTTGCTTAACACTCAAAGACTGGTTGTTGAAGAACGAAAAGTACAAACATCTGATTCCATCGAAACCAGAGAAAACCCCCACCACGCCTCTTGCTGGAGTTTCTACTATCTTATTTCAGTAAGTTATAACATGTATAAATAAAATATATAAGTTATGTACAATATTTGATAAAATGGAGTAGTAAAAAAAAGTGAAGTTATTGGTCAATAACTTGAACTTGTTAAGGATTGTTAAATTTTTTATACAAATAATGCAATATTTTTTGTACAAAAGTAAAACATTTGAAGTAATTATGAACTAAATATGTAAAAAAAATAATCATTAATTTTTTATAATTATTTTAGAAAAATATAAAATTTTAATGTATAAAAAATATATAACTAAGAAAAATAATCAAGATGAATTCCCAGTCTTTCAATGATTGATTTTGTTATGTGAATGTTTGAAAGATTATTTTAGACTGGAAACAATTTGCTGAATCACAAATGTCTCAATTGACAACATTTCGAATTATCAATTTTGTTTATCTTAAAGTACATACAGAATAAAAATGAAATGTACATTAAACTTATTAAATAACATCCAATTAACAAATAAACTTGCAGCGATGTACACAAAGACGTAAAAGACTTGTTCATCCAAGCTGCACGAATGCAGCCCCATAATTCGATAGATGCTGATATTCAGTGCGGACTTGGAGTTTTATTCAATCTTTCTAGCGACTACGACAAGGCTGCAGACTGTTTTCAAGCAGCTCTTCAAGTGAGACCAGATGTAAGTAAACTTTCATCATCTATTGCGAAATGCTGCTTTCATTTTGGTTTTCGTGTTTTTTTGGGATCTGTAATTTCTAAAATCTTTGTTGAATGTGTTTTCCGCTTGTTCTGTATAATTTTTTATGCTTTGCCGAGTTTCTTGGACCAATGATTAGTCAGTTCGTTCAGAATAGAGCATTTCGCGGATAGCACGCGGTGTGGGCTAACTTCAGAGTGGTTTCATCGTGTAGGATCCTATGTTGTGGAATCGACTCGGCGCGACCTTGGCCAATGGTCAGCGATCAGAGGAAGCCGTTGACGCATATCATCATGCGTTGGAACTATCGCCGGGATACATTAGAGCACGATATAACCTCGGAATTTCTTGCATTAATCTCAACGCCTTCAAGTAAGATTCATTTACAGTTGAAAATTACTTTATTTTGTACTTCCAATTAAAAGTAAGGCTATTTTTTTCAGAGAAGCAGGTGAACACTTGTTGACTGCTCTGAATCAGCAAGCTGCTGGAAAGGGTGTTAGTGGGGAAAAAGTCCCGCCCAGAGCCATGTCTGACACTATATGGTCAACACTGAGACTGGTTCTGTCACTAATGCGCAAACATCATTTGACCGATGCTGTAGAACAGAGGTAATTACGATCTTTGTGAGCTCTTATAAAAAACATATTTTCAACAAATATATTTTAAGATATTCAAAATATTTATCAAAATGATTATTAATGAAAATACTTTTGTTGCAGGGATCTACCGAGGTTAAATAAGGAATTCGAGATGGAGTAAACACGCGGCCAGCGACGGAAACCGCGAAAATATTGTTGGATAATAATGAATTTACGTAATATGGCAATTTGCGTTTAATTTAGAGAGTTAGCTCTTTATTCGCAAGCCACACACGACACACGTTCGTAATGGCATAAGTTGATCATACCTTTGTTACTGTAAAATAATTTTAGATGAATCTATTACGAGTCTTTTGGTCCGTAGCGATAAATTTATTTCCGCTCTTGTAATCGACGATAATGTTTTAGAAGACGGGTTTTTCCAATTTTTTTTCCAATTTTTTTTTGATAACTTTACAGGTGTATAGTGATATGGAGGATCGGTTGATCATGAATGACATGAACTTTGTAAATAAATATTTTTTAATAAAAAAGAGAAAAAAAATGCCTTATCGGCAAACAAAAAAGAATTTGCATTCGTCACACTCGTTCATAACAAACTAATAACCCCTTTACACTTTATTTCAAATGTTGTAGGCATACTTCATTTTGTAGATTTCTTCTTTGGCTTACGAGTATCCTCTAACTTCTTCATCTTCTGGGCAAACTTTTGCTTATCTCTAAACGTTGCTGGTTCCGGTTTCCTGTGCCTAAAATCTTTTTGCTCCTTGCGACGTATGGCGTCGCCACATCCATGAATTTCCTGCATGCCTAGAAAGCAATATGATTTTTAATATAAAGAACATCAGATTATAATTTATAATAATGGATATACATCACCATGTTCAATGCAGAACCATGACTTGCAAAATTCGCAGACTAGCTTAATCAGCTTTGTCGACTTGCTGCAACCAGCCATTGCGCAAACGTAATTCGATTTAGTAAACTCGGAAACAATTTTATCGAAATCATCTTCCTCCGTTTTATTTTCGCTCTTCTCACGGCACTTTTCTGTATTTGATTTACTTTTCTTTTCCCGTGCATTATTCTTCGATGTTGTTGCGATTTCTTCTAATGCATTTTCTGCATTGATGTTTGTTAACAAAAAAAAAAGATTATTTTTTTATCAACAACTACAATAAGTGAATTCATGAAACAAGAGAAGGATGTGTTTTGTTATCGATTATGTTATAAATAAATAAAAAAATTAATAGTTATAAATAAAGAAAAATGACCCTTCATCTTGTATAGTGGATCGTTTTTTCTTTATTTCGATTTTATTATGTTTATTGTTTTATTTTTTTTTACGTTTGGAAACAGAAATTATATATATATCATCATTACCACGACCTTCATTATTGTTGTCATCCATATTATAATGGTTAGAATATTAAAATTTAGTATATTAATGAGGAATAAAATACAAATAAAGTTTTAATTACATATTAGTAATATAGCAAGTATTACATATCTATAAATTTCTAACATTATCCAATTTTTACCTGGATCGTCATGTTCATCCATCGCTATAGCTTCGAAAACATTGTATTGTTTCCTATTTATGCAGCTACTCGCCCCTCCTTTGCCCGCAAGTTTTGCAGCGGCTCTCAACTCCTTATAATCTCTCGATATCCATTTTCCTTTGTCAGATTCAATCTTTTTCTGTTCAGCCGATACTTTTTCATTCGTCTTTCCACCTTCTGTTTTCATTTTTGAATTATATTTTGTACCTTTTTTTGTACCTTTTTCAATTTCTTGAATTTCTTCAAGCGTATCTATCGAGAAATATTCCTCTGCTGTTTGTAAAAGCCCATCCTCTTCTACACGCTTTAAAAGACTACTGATCAACTTGTTCTTTTCCATTGTCTCACTATCGGCAATAACAATCAGCAATCTTCTTGCTCTCGTAACAGCAACGTTTAGTCTTCGAAAATCCGTAACGAATCCAAGCTCCCCCTCTTGATTGCTTCGCACAAGAGACAAAACTATTACTTCTTTCTCTCTACCTTGAAATCCGTCTACAGTGCTCACTTCTACATTCAATGATTTTGAAGAAAATGAACGGCGAATGAAGTCTACCTATTTAATTTATAAACGTTATTTTATTACCTAAAGCGGCAGCTAAACTGTTAATTGTTCCTTAAATTTACTTTTTAAATTTAGTTTTAATATTCACTAGTTAATATTTTATTACATACTTGTAAAGCATAAGGTGTAATAATACCGATGTCTTTGTGGGGCAAACCAGCTTCAATAAGAGATGCAACAACTTTCTTAACAAGGACTGCTTCTCCTGGATTACCTTTTGAAGATGCTTCAATGGTCGTACGAAATTCTTCACATTCGCAACCACAGGTATCAATAAAAATGAGCGCTTCATCTGCAATTCATTGATTATTTTAAAAATAATTTACTAATGTACTTCATGTAAATGTACCATTATTTTGAAATGTCACTAAACTTGCAAGGTGTTTTCATCAGAGCATTTTTAATGTGATTCAATCACTACTGTATGCAGCTATCATCTATGTTATACATCCCTTCAATAAATAAATACATATTTTATTTGAAATTATGTTTTTCAATTAAAATTTGTTTACTCACTTGTTAAAGCAGTTTCCTTAACAGAAGGTATATCCTTTAATAGATGATTTTTAACGGAATCATCTGCTATAAGGGTATTGTCGTAAAAGGATTTGCTAGACCATAACATAATTTTCTGGTTCATTCTATACTGCTTAGACAGTCTTACGTAAGATTCATCACCAAGTCTTTTTATTGCTCTTTCCATGAGACTGATGTTCAAGCCTTTATTCACTGCTTCTTGACACTTTACAACTGGTGGAAGTTGATTGATGTCACCTGCAAGTACCAACTTCGGAGCATTTGGAATAGCAATCCACATAGATGCTTCCAATGCTTGCGATGCTTCATCAACTATGAGGACATCAAAGTAGTCCTTTGGCAAATATTGCAATTGTCCATCACTTGACGATGCAGAATTCAGAGTGCACAAAATTATCTATTGTAATTCAAAACAATAAAAATGTTATTACAATATTTAAAATATGAATAATTTACATACAAAAATCTACGCGTAAAATCGATTAATAATTAACAATTATTTAACACTCTTATAAGAAATTATTGAGAGAATTACTTAATATGTTCTTTACGTTTGTAGACATTTTCATAAAAACTGTGACAATATTCCAGAATAACAGGTACAAATTTTGCATGTTTCTATTTTTTTTTTATTTTTTAAAGAAATACTACAAGCAGTATTGTGAACAAATTTGTCTAGTACGCTTATAACAATCAGAATTTCTGATTTATATATAATAGAGATGATTTTCATCTTAATATGATCTAGGAATTTGGCAAAAAGTAATTTCAAAGGTTGAACGTTGTAAAACTTAATTAAAATTGAATTATAATTAACAAAACTAAGCATTAAAAATTAAATTATAGTCAATTTCATGTTAATTATCCAATTCTGGTTTCTGAAAGTTTCTTCAATCTGAACTAATTATTTATCATTTATATTGGAAATAAAAACAATTTCTTTTTTTTTACATAAATTGAAGTAATAATATAGAGAAAAGGTTTTGATAACAATATTGTTCGTCTACGTTATTACAAAATTTTCCAAATAAAGTTATGAAAAAGTAACTATTATATTAGAATAGTGCCTGTATATGTATACATACATTAAATATGAAATACGATTTTTTTATATTACCGGGCATTTTTTCAGTATGTCACAGGTCAGTCTCTTCATCCTCACTCTGTATTCTTTTTTCAATTCTCTAGTTTCTTTATATCGGTTTTTTATGTTTTCCGAATTAATATTCATTTCAATATCTTTTATGGATTTTTTAATTTCTCTTAAGATTTTGTACCCATCATCTCGTTCCACATAAGCATCAAATGAATATTTTAAAGCAGATTTCATTATTCTCGATGGATGGCCAAGCCTAAGAGGTTTTGCTTCAGTCTCTCCAAGACGAATAACCAAGTTATCTACAGCAACATTTGTCGGTGCACACACTAAAATCTGATTAAGTATGAATTAATAAAGATTATTAATGCTACTGTTAAAGGTACGAATCCTTAAAAGATATATTTCAATTTTTCTTTAGAATAAATGTATTTTACTTTTTTTCCAAGACGATGTAGTTGAATTATAAGCTCCACAAGTGTTGTTGTTTTACCAGTTCCTGGAGGACCTTGAATAATACTAAAGTACTTTCGTTTCAAGGCAAACTGCACTGCCTTTCTTTGATCTTCTGCAAGACATGCATTTGAAAATTTCCACTTTTCAGTGGATTGAGTCTCCAAAATTATACATTCTTCAATTAAAAGCTCACGACTTACTTCTTTATTTATCTCAAATAATATTCTAATTATTGCCAAATATTGACAGCTGTAGAACTGAACTTTCATTAAGTTTTCTAACGCCCTGAATAAAAGATTAAAATTGAAAATATAAAGCTTGAATCTACACTTACATATATAGTAATTGCATGTACCTTTTTTGATTTTTGTATGTAATATCTGTGTCAGTTTTAATGACTGAAAACTTTTCTTCTTCCTCAATTTGTTCAAATTGGTCTTTTGAACTGATTCCGATATTATTTTCATCAATTTCAGTAATAATTGCTTTAAGACTCTGACCTTTATCTTTCGAGCGAATGCAAATGACAAGGTCACCGATAGATAAACCGTGCTCCAACGGCAAACCATTGGCATGTTCAAACTTAATTTCATATCGCTCAGCACCAACATTGGCAACATTGTTTACAGTTAACTTGCTTAATGCTTGTCCCGTCTGTTCTAAATGGTAAAGAGTTGCAGGTGAGAGATTCTTAAAAAAAAATTGCAGACTTTCTTCACGTTCTAGTTGAAGAAGGCTCAGATGTTTCTGAACTAACTGTGATATATCTGTTTCCATTATTAACTTTTGTATTAAAATTTTTAAATAAAACACTACTCTTCGAATGAAATCTTAATTTTTAATAAAAAATTTTAAATATGTATATATATTAACAAATCTTGTACAATATTGACTACACTACAATAATTCAAATTCATTCTTCATTTCGACATGACCTTATTATACGTAAATATATAATTGTGGCTTTTATTTTAAATGGTCCAATCTGCTATAAACAAGTATCTCGAACTCCAATACTGACTTATATATACGATCTACACAATACCATATGTATATTGTATGGATATTCTGCGACTACATCGACTACGCGCGATTTAGTAAAGGTTATGTTTGACATAATGATCAAAATGTCAACAAAGCACGTGCGCATGATGCAGGGCTTCGCGCGCGCGTGTGCGCATGCTTTCTTTGTGAATTTTTTGGCGCGAAGAGTTTACGCTGACATTTTTGAGGTTGGTTCGTTGGTTCTGCTTTTCTTGGATGAGCGTGCGTGTGCGTGAACTTGTCAGAGAGGGTGCGTGTCAACATACCATAGCTGCAGGAAATCATGACTTACAAACAGTGCAAAGATTAATAAATTTTTTTAATTTGTCAAGTTATAGTATATTGACTAACAATGAATTCGCACAAAACAAAGAAAGAAGCAAATAATGTTAAAAATAAACAGGTATATACCAATATATAGTTCGTTTTGATTTTGATAAGGTTTCTTTAAAATTGACATCTTATTTTAACGTATACCCTTTCATAATTTTATTATTTTCAAAATTTTCTTTCAATTAACCGCTATTTATTTAATTAGCGAACTCCGCGACAAGTGCAGAAACAAAGAAATATTACTGTTTACTTTGCTCGATCCAGTTCAACATTATCAACAGAAACCGATAGTGATGATTCTCTTTCCCTGGAAAATGGTAAAGTAAGAAAACGAAAGAATGAAACAGATCCTTTAAAAGAAAGGCTTTCAAAGATAAGGAAAACATTTGAAGGCAATGGTTTTTCATCAAATGAAGAAACTATACAGGAGGTTACTGAAGATGAATTGGAAATTGAAGATAGCAGTTCTGCTTCAATTTCTTTAACACAATCTCCAGTTTTGAAAAAAGTACTTCAAGAGAACCATGCAAAGAATACAGAAATAATATGTGAACAAAAAGTTTCAAAGTTTACATCCATTAAGGATGTTAGTAAAGAAAATATTGATGACTCTCAGTGGACAGAATCACTAGAGGATTTAGACGATTTCTTTAAAGATGAATGGACGGTCGATGAAATTAGTACAATAGAATTAATTCTCGATTCGCCTAAACGATGTCTTATTCTTGATATCGTTTGGGAAAAACATGATATGACCTTAAGTGTAAGAGATGAAGTAGTTGAGAACAGTGCATTGGTCAAGTGTTGTGGTTTTTGGTAAGTTGAAGTTTCAAATTATTAAAGTAAAAGTAACAGAAATATGTATCAGATTATTTCATTCTTTCAGAAATTTTCATTTAAACATGTCTGTCTGTAGATTTTACCGATTCATTATTATATTGGATTTTACTTTCATGCTAAACTGTAATTAAATAGGAAAGAGTAAGAAACATGAATTCGCAAGTCTTATAGCTTCATCTGGACTGGAGTGCCTTGAAGTTTCCATTTAGGAATGCTGCTATTCAATTTATTTATTAGATATTTTACAACTACTCTGAAATTTTCAATGATTTCTTTATTTACAGGTAACATTGAATTGAATGTTGATGCAGAATCGTCATTGGATTCCTGTAAATTATAATCCTGTAAGGGATATATATAGATAGCTTGGCAGATGGGTGTATAATTAATTGCCTTGCATTCAATATTGACAATTGCATATTAATACACTCTTTAAATCTATGGAAGTAAATAACTTTGATTGTACCATGCAGAGTTAGAAATTTAGTACATGTAATATTTAAAAAATCATGTCATATATTTAATAACATCATATATTTCACATTTATCTGACCTCTACATTTAGCAAGGCTTTTGGATAAACAGGTTTTTTTGGAACTTTATCATTTAATGATCTATAAATGGTTATTAATCTGCATAATTATTCACTGTTATCAATCTTAACACATGGCTGCCAAATTTCATCACTGTGCATACAATTGAATATCAAAATATTGGATCGAGTCCATGCAATGTAAATTTCTACGATTTTTTTTCAACAAAAATATGTCTAATAATCATATTAACCATGACTACAGTATCATTACAGCTAATTAATTTAGGGAATTTATGCCCTTTCATTTTACTATCGACCCTCTAACTATTATATTGTTGTAATGAAGCATTTAATATCTATAAAAATATATAAAATGTATGGATAAACTGAAATAATGAAACAATTAAATTTTGTTGTAATAGGAGGCATACGAAAATTCAACCAGGAGAATTAGTTATAATAAAAGCAAAAAGAGAAACTAATGGGAAACACTGGATTGTTGACAATATGAATGGGTTTGTGATTAATCAACCAGATACTTTGATTTCTGGCACATCAGTCGTCTCAGCACTCTGGTGCAATCGACGCAGTGTTTTTACCGAATTATTTAGAGGAATTGAAAGTCTGCCTTATAACTCGAGTGGATCATCATATATGCTTGTAGGAAGTTTAACTCATGAATTATTACAGAAGGTATATATATACACAACAGAACAACAAAGTAAAAAATATAGTGATATTAATAAAACACTTTCAGGTATTGGACCAAAAATTATCGAGTATTAAGGAAATTACCGCATGTATGGAAGAACTTATTACATCGAAAAAGGCAATCTACATGATGTATGAAACTGGAATATCGTCTATCGAATGTCGTAAAATGATGCAAATTTACATTCCTCAGATTTATCAATTTGTTAAACGTTATATTGATGGTATATAGAATATAATAATTATATTCTCTAATTTAAATAGTTCAATAAATATGTTTTTGAAATCGATTAAAATCGATTGAAAAAATTATAATCGATTTAGTCATTAGGGTCAAAATGCGAATAACCGACCCCCGCGCACGTCGTATTAAAAAATATCACATGCAACAAGTGTGAAATACCGATCAGCAATTAGAGTGATTGTAACACTCGCTTCCTTTGAGTGACAAACTCCACACTCGTGAAAATCAATAATTTCGCACTTATTACATAATATACTATTATTCAATATTTTTCTAAATTGAAATCAGGACTACTGAAAACATTCATTACAGCTAATTTTGTTTTTCAGGAGTATTACCATTCTCTACCGATAAAAATTTTAACGGAAAAATTGAAACAATACGTGACATTGAAGAAAACATATGGTTGCCGACATTAGGCTTGAAAGGTAGAATTGACTTGACTGTTGAAGTTAGTGACAACCCTAAAAATAAGTTAGCATCAAAAAGCCGTCGACTTATACCTCTCGAATTAAAAACTGGCCGTGCATCATTTGCACCAGAACACCGTGGTCAACTGATACTATATACAATAATGATGTCATACACAGGTCGTGAAGTAAATTCAGGACTGCTCTTGTATCTTAAGTATGTTTTTACGATAATCCAATTATAATTATAAGTTACAACTTAAGATAACCAATGAAATAAATATATTTCTTTTTCTATTTTTTATTTACTTCTGTTAACAAAATTATAGTTTTTTAAGTACATAAATATTAATTATTAATAATTAATTTCTTTGGCAGAGAAAATATAATGCAAGAGATTAAGGGAAGTCATAATGAGCAAAGAGACTTAATTCTGTTAAGAAATAATGTGTCATATTATACTACAAGGAAGCCAAAAATTATTAAAACGGAATCCGAAGAAAAGTGTTTGCCTATGGAATTGCCAGATCCTATTAGTCATCCAGCATGTTCAAAATGCCCTTACAATGTTTTGTGTTGTTCATATTTAAGCGAACAAGAATTAGAGAAAATGGCACCGTCACATGAGGTAAAGAAACTTCATGCTAAGGCCACTAGTCATTTGTCAGAAGATCATACTAACTATGTTAAGCAGTGGGTATCTATGTTGCAAATTGAAGATTCTTCAGAACATATGAACGAATCCAGTTGGAAAGATGTTTGGACACTTGATCCATTAACTAGGTAAGGCATATTTTATATTTTATAGTAATTGATCATTATAATGTACAAATCATATAATGTATTGATCATCAAAAGTACAAAATTGTTATTTACTTCATCAAATTTCTATTCTTAATTAAGAAATGTTAACCTTCGTATAACAAATTGTTTAATTAGACTGTATATATGATTTATTTGCTTTTAGGGAGAAGAATGAAAGTTGTATCAGCAATGTGAAAGTAAATTTTGTAGTTGAAAAGCATAACAAATTTATGCATCAATTTCAACGATGCAGTGAATCTGGTTTATCTGATAATCTTAAAGTTTCTGAGTTTCGGAAAAGTGATTACGTTATAATTAGCACAGACAGTAGAGTCAACATTTGTAGTGGTTTCATTCAAGCAATTTCTGAATCTACTGTCACTGTAACTGCAGACAAGTATAAACAGTTTTATTCCAATTTTATATTGATTTAAGTATGTGTTCATTTATCAATTTGGTATATTTAATCACCAGGGATATCGTGAAATTATATGGGGATCAAACATTTCATATTGACAGAGGTACATCTTCATCCTTGTTGCTTCAAAACTTCTCGCAGATAGGAGGACTCTTAGATGATAACGAAATTTGTAATAAATTACGTAGAATCATCATTGACAGGTATAAAGTTTATAAAGTTTTGAATTATAATTTACATCAGAAGAGGATAAAATAAGTATTTTATAAACAAGTAGTTTTCGAAAAATATCTGCCGAGAATAAAGAAATTAATATGTACTTGGTAATTATTTGAAATGTAATTTTTATTCGCAGAATTTTTTTCTTTAAGACTGACATAAAATCTAATCATTGTAAATATTAATTTTATTTTTATAATAATTTGATAAACCTTTTCGCACATACGGATGTAACTTGCATATATATTATCTACCTAACATTACAATAAATCATTATTTTAAGAATTTTTGGTTCAATGCATTGTGTTAAACAACGAGACATTTTTGCATCATAATGTATTTGAATGTACATTCAATCATGATTAATTCACTTAATTATTGAATTGTATAAAAATTTCGTATCAAATGAGAAAACATGATTTTTCAGCAGCTTATTGACATCTTCAATACGTGATGTACTTAATTCTATTTCATGGCAAATTTTTATTCACTATTATTTCTTCTTTATCAATCTTAAATTAAAATAAAGTTTGTATCAGTGGCTTCATCGATAGAATTTTATCTATATAGCTTGAAATTCCAGTTATGAATAATTTTTATATGATCATTACATTCCATTAATAAAACGTGCTTACCCTTATATCTTTAGGACACCTGCGACATTCACAGCAGACATACCTGAATCGATCATGCAAACTGGTGCAGATATACTTGCTCGTCTAAATAGATATCAGAGGAGAGCCATAATGAAAGTGTTTGCAAGCAACGATTATGTGCTCATTAAAGGAATGCCGGGTACCGGAAAAACTCAAACTGTAGTGGCTTTGATCGAATTGTTAATTAAGTTAAACAAGTCAGTGTTGATCACTGCTCACACCAACAGTGCTGTGGATAATATTTTAATGAAACTTTTGGATCGAGGTGTAGATTTCATCCGGTTGGGATCCACCTCGAAGATTCATACGTCACTAACTCGCAAGTCTGAAGATTACCTTCTAGCCGATTGTGATTCTCCAGAGGCCATTCACACTGTTTACAGCAGTAAAGTAAGGATTTATAATATATATGTATACATTTCCATAAATAATCGTATTTTTTATGTGGAGTATTTTAAAATACATTTTTTGTGTGAAATTTATTATAAAATTTTTGTTGAGCTGTTGCATTATCTGATATATATTCGAAATTTGGGAGGATTCCTTTGTGGAAGAAAATATGCCAATAGCATGTTTCTAAGGTGTTTTATTTTAATAAATTTTAGCAAGCAGTGGGCGTTACTTGTTACGGTGCAAATCACCCCCATATGTCAAAACGCACATTTGACATCTGCATTGTTGACGAAAGTACACAAGTAATGCAACCGACAATTCTACGGCCACTTTATTGCGCTTCAAAGTTCGTTTTGGTAGGTGATCCGAAACAATTGCCTCCAATTGCGAAGAACTCTACAGCGAGGTATTACTTATTACATATTGTATTTATTTTCTACAGATATTTTTGTTTAATTTTGAAAAGCAATTTGGAATTGTTCATGAAATTAACCTTGCAACGAACCTTGATGGTTGGACGAAATATTGAATTTTAATTTAAATTTTACAATTAAATGATTATTTTATATATATATATATAAATATTTTTTTTTTTGTAATATATTATTCAGCACACAAGCAGGCAAAATAAATGATACATATACTTAAAAATTATAAACTGAACTATTTTTTTTATTTTAGAAAATTAGGAATGACTGAATCTCTTTTTACAAGACTTGATAGCGAAAATAACTCAATAAGTTTAGTTGCCCAATATCGAATGAATAAATGCATTATGGATGTTGCTAACAAGTTGACATACCAAAATCAGTTGAAAGTTGGTAGTGAAGAGATAGGTAACGCAATTTTGCCAATAATTGACAGAACGGTAAGACTTTCGTTGAAATTAATTTTTTTTTTTTTTTTTAATAATTTACTCAATGAAGCTATAATAATGAATATTTAATCGAAATCAATTTTGGCATTTATGATAGATTTTTGATACCTGCGAACGTTGGTTGAAATATGCCCTCTCTTCAAGATTAAAAAATTCAACAATTATGTTAAATACTTCATCGACTCATCACCTGCCAATTGATCCAGATTTAGGAAAATTGAAAGGAACTTGTAACATCTGGGAGGCAGCTATGATATTACGTTTGACTGATGTACTTATCGAAGTAGGTTTAACATGATATGTATATATATTAAAAGTTAAGAGAAATTCTGTTAAGTTCAAAAAATTAATTTTTCAATTTTATATTTCTTAATAAAGTATTAGTAAAACAGTTTTTATAAATTACTATATGGAATTATCCACAATTCAAGACAACAAATAAACAAGATAATATTTAAGAAACTTTTGGTCTATTGCAGTTAGGCGTATGTCCAACAACAATTGGCGTAATAGCACCGTTTCGAGCCCAAGTTCACTTATTAAAACGAACTCTTCCAACATCTGTTGAAGTTAACACTGTAGATCAGTATCAGGGGCGAGATAAAAGTGTGATTTTGTATAGCTGCACCAAGAGTGTTCCTCAGGACTACAAAATAAGTGTAAGTTTATTTTATCTGAAAATTTCAAAAGTTCTACCAAAACAAAAGTTAAAATTTAAATTTAAAATTACTCTTTAAATAATGTAAATGTTTATTTAGAAATTCTAATATTACATATTGTGGAGTGAACTGCACGAAATAAACTGAATATTCTAAGCAACTAAATAATTTGTTTGTGTTGCATAAATTAACATAAAAAAATAAAACTGATTACTGTTGCAGGAATTCGATATCTTGAAGGATCAGCAGAGATTGACTGTTGCTGTGACTCGAGCCAAGCACAAACTCATCATTATTGGTGATAAAACAAGTTTGATACGCTATACACCATTCAGTAACTTATTCGATGCACTAGAAAATGAACACATCAAAGATTTACAAGATGGTGTGGATGATTTTTCATTCGAAGATCTTGGCAGATTAATCCATTGAGTTTCCATACTTGACAATATCAAAAGTATTAAGTCGTAATTATGTCAGTAGATTATGTTATCTTTAAGTTTATACGTTTGTATATAAAAGTAAAGTTTTGTTTTTATTATGTGTTTCTTCTGTAAAAATTTGACGTAATTCGAAATGACTGCAATGATACGTAAATAAATAAATTAATTTTGAACTCATCCTGTCCCGAGCATTTCTGTCACGTGTTTATTAACGACTAACAATTTAAAATGATGCTAGTCTTTCTTTCATGATTGGTAACGACCAGCTGCGAAAGTGAAACCAAGCCAGTGATGAATTCTATATTATAAAATGTTAACATTACTCAGAATGAGTACATTACAACTGCACATTATGAACACAATTTAATAATATATAAGTAATAAAGTCGAAGTTTTAGTATTGTGTATTTGTCCAGATAAAAGTCCCTTTTATTTGATCAACCATACGAAGATTGCAAGCAGCACTATAGCTTATTGGTTAAAGTATCAGATTTGTAATCAAGTCTCGGTTCGATGACATTCTCTGCCATCTGGCATGGGGACCATTTTTATTTATTTATAAATGCAAGTCTAGAAGGCAACAGTAGAAGCTCAGTTCACAGAGGTCAATGTTAAACAAAAATAAAACAGAACGAAAGAAAATATAAAGATTGTAAATGTATACAGAATGTATGATAATGATTTATTTTCATTACTCTTCCATTCGTCTACATTCAGGAAGTGATCTATGATAAAGTTGTAATTTTTTCAATTTCGATTCTGCGTATTAGTTTAAAATCATAATTTTTTATATTTGCAATGAGTGAGTTTGTGTGGCTGATTCATATATGTAGCCTTAAAATATTAATATTTTCACTAAAATTGCTACAATAAATTATGTGATGAGCATTATGAAGTTTCTTCTTTTTTTTCCATAAGGCAGGTTGTCTTTCCTCATGTACTTTTATAATGTTGCTAAAGTTTCATTTTTATTTTTAGAAGCATAACTGAAATTCTTATGAAATTCCGACATTTGAGAGTAAAGGTAAGATAACTAAATTCAATACTTCAGCTAACCTATGGTAGGGTCAGAAGTAAAAAATTTTGATGAAGGTTTTAAATTTGGCTGTAAGTCTTTTTTTTTCTGCAAAACACTTTATTTTAACGATTTTTAAAAAGTACAATAATAATGTTTATTACCCATTCTTGTTTCTGTTTCTTTTGCTTCCTAAAACAAAAGTTCATTTAGTTATCTATTCAGCAAGAAGACATTGCGATCATAAATAGTGAACATGGCAAATTGCATAAATAAACCAATAGAAAAGTAAAAGAAACAACTTTTTCAAAAATAGGCAAATTTAATGCTCTGTTAGCAGAGCTTGCAGCATATTTTGGCTTACGGCATACGTCAATTCGTTACAACATGTAGTTAACCTTTAAATGTTGCTTCCGTATAAATATTACAATTTGCATATCCATAATCAGCATGAACGTCAAACGATACTGTACAATCTCGGCCTGATTCCACTTCTGGCTGAGGGACTTGACTGATACAAAAGACAGTGGCAGGCATCTTGGTGTAAAATTGACTAAATACGGTTAGTCTGCCGAAGATGATTCCCGCCTCTTTTCTGCATGCTTTTTAGTATATTCTTCTGCATTTTTTAGAAACTTCCTTCTATCCCTTCCAAATTCTTCTGCTAAGTCTGCTCGTAATGGATGTTCAGGCTCCGGATCATTTACTAATGCTATTAGTGCTTGGATTACTGTAAAATAATAAATTTCTTAAAACACTTTAATTAACTGACAATGTGATTTATCAATATTAACGAATATAAATGCATATAAAAGCTTTAGCAGATAGGGAACAATGAGGCTTATCTCTGGAAAATACGCAACATATCTAAAAATTCACCACATTGTTCAATGACTCACTGCACCCTATAAGTGTCCGAATATCTTATCAATATGTACAAAAAACAAACCATGATCTGTCTTTGTAGCCGGTTTCCAATTTTCCGTGCTGATAATAGCCAAACACACTTGGCCCTTTTCATCAATGTTTGGATGATATATTTTAGTCTTGAAATTTATTCTCGGCGGCTTAAAGGGATATTCTGCAGGGAAGTTAATTTCGATTCGAAATGCACCTTTGTTATAAGGAGGATTATCCTAAAAATTTCAGGTAAAAACGATTAAGTGCGTTTTATAAATCAGTCATGTAAAATTATAGTTAGTGAATTTAAAACAATTGAGATTTCCTTAAAAAATTCAACCCGACTTACAGGTAAAATGAGACCTTGCCAAGTCAAAATATTTGATTCATCCACTTGGATATTTGTGAAGTTTTTCATAGGTGTAGCCCGTAAATCACCCAGTTCCTGAAACAAAGCACATAACCAAAGCAAGATTATGAAAAATTCTACGAAGGCAAGTAACCATTTCAGGATAATGCCGAAAAAAAAGAGAAATATCAGTAGATGGATAAAAGAATGAAATCAGAGGGGACGTCGAACATCGATAATATAACAATACGTTATCTCGATCAAACCTTGAATGCGAATCTTGCATCAAATTGATCAAAAAACATTCGAAGGATTTAAAACGCTGAATTTAAGGATAAATATTAAAAAAAACACGAAGATTATTGACAAAAACTTTAATTTACCTTCCGTAACCTTCTCGTAGCTGCCATGTTGAAAATAAATTTCACTAGACTGAAGTGTGAAACGGACGGAACATGGAAACGGCCTGTCTTGACGGGCTTGACTTGCATGGGCTTGACGGTGACGATATCTCGTCATAGGTTATGAGGTATATGTAGACCCGAATTTTTGGGCGTTGCTTTTTTAGGATTTGTTTACTATATGGTTTGCATGCACTGACATTGTGTAAAATTTTGAATTTCAAAGCTGTACTTTCGTAACTTATTCCATCATTTTACAATATTTTTACCTTTTACAGATTTGTCAACAATTTTATTTTTACCAATTTTCACTATAAAGAAAATTTCACATTGTGCACCTTTTTCTGTCAAAAATTACAATATGGAATCGAAAATTTAGTAGATTATAGGCATCAAAATAGCAAGCAACATGAAATGACTTTCACACATGTTCACGCTGAACCGTCTTTGTGCATTTGATAAGCGAATAACGTAACCTCTATATTATTTTATGACAATAATTAATATATTAATCATGATGAAATCATATAACGTATATGCATGTATACATATGTTATACATATGTGCGCGCTTTCGTGTGCGTCTGTATAAATAATTGAAGTTTTATTTGCATAATACTACATATTTATGGTAATTTTGCTATAATCGGTACTCATCTAAAGCGATTTGAATCAAAGCCACCGATGCCACCGATGTTCATAAATTCCCGCCACCTTTCATACAACTTCTAATAGGTTCAGATCGATTTGCCAACAGAATGTCACTTTGCCAACAGCGCTCTAAGCGGATGACCCTGACATCGTTGTTTACGTCATTCTACCGATTCATTGTCGATTTTACCGTTGAATTTACTTCATCACCCCAGAAACGTGCAGGACCATACTTCACCTCGAGCTACAATACAAGTGCGCGAATTTCACTTCTTCGACGTTAAATTCGATTATATCTGATCGCGCTCTCTGCATATAAGCCAACCATTCTCTAGTAAGGAAGGTTAGGTTTCATTTGAGTTCGTGGACCGCCAGAAGCATACGCCATCTTGTCGACTGATTTCTTTACTTGATATTGCGACTTACATTTACAGGTAAAATTGCCCTAAAACCCATATTTTCTGTCGATTTATCTATTATCTCCGTTGCCTCCTGGTGTCTTTGTTGGCAACTGTTCGAATTTATGTCGGGAGCGGAACTTGGGATGCTTAGAACCATTGCTTTAATTAGGTTTCATTTTGATGTTGAGATCAGTCATCCATTTTGTTTGCACTGCAGAACTTCGTCGGTGTCCTCGACATTTTACAAACTTTTAATTATTGTTTGTTATTGTTGCTTTCGTAATTTCAAACCATTTTCCCTCTTGCAATAGAACTTTGATAGCAAAAGATGCAGAAACATGCAGAAATGTGCCCGTCATTTCAGCAAAATTCCTGCATATTTGTCAATTTTGCTATTTTGATTATGAATTGGACTATCTAAACCCAGTTAAATGACTAATCCAATTATTGATGTCAATAATGAGATTTTATTTTTGTTTAAATATATTGAGCTGAATGTCGTAAACTTGATTACGGAATAAATAAACACATTTATTTATAAAGGCTGCTTTTTATACTTGTTTCATTGGCAATAACATTAACATTTAATTTAATATGATTAATATGTTAATCGATCATTTATTAATGCGATATATAGATGATCGTCGCATTTTGTAGCTTATTATGACTAGGATCATCATTATTATTCTTCAGGAGTAGAATTCTGATACCTTAAACATGAAATCAAGTCCCGTTTTAGTCGAAATAAGAGAGAAAACGTCCGTAAGTTCCGACGGTTCCGACCGCGTCGCCCACTATATAGACGTATCTAGATGCCAGGGGTGGGATTCTGGGATTGCAGATTTTATGCTGCGCAATCGCGTGACTAACAACGTGATGTCAGCGACAAGCGAGCAAAGAATAACATGCGTCAGTGGGGGAACACGAAACGAATACCTACTCTCTTGAAGTCGTTCGGTAGCGAGTTTACATATGCATAACATGGAAGTCTGACCTCTTGTATCGAAATATAGAACTGCACTGAACATCGGTATTAGAGAATCCTGTACTATTGTCCCTTTTAATTTGCACAGTTGATTAACCTTCAGACCAAAAACAATTGCTTTTTGGGTTCATTATAGGTTCTGAAACGTGGATAATTGCAGATAAAAAAAGTGGGGCATTTTTTGGCACTGAGTGAACAAATTCAATACTTTGTCCGACTTTATTCGAGTCGAAGTAATAATAAACTGGAATTTTATTACATCGAACCGGTAATGTAGGACCAAGAATTGAATTTAATCACTTTGGAAAAATAAAATACATCCATATTCTTCCATTATTATGAAATGTCCGCATTTCAAGCCATAAGGAACCCAAAGACGCAATATAACAAAATTGTTGTCCATTCACTTGTACCTATTCACACGCTAATAATCCAGCAAGAAAACAGAATTTCTTCTGTACCCTCTTTTGTTGAGATCCTGAGGATGGACGAATAAATATTTAAATTTTGAAATACATCTCTATACTAAAATGAAGAAATTGTGATCAAAAAATAACTTCAACTTTTAAGAAAAAAATATGGTCTCTCTAATTTTGAACTAGTGCAGTTTCATCATTTTTGGACAATAATTAAAAACAACTACTTTTAATAACTCATCAGGTCTAAGTCGAGGCAATCTACTCAACTATATGTATAGTCGCATTTTTTATATCGATTTTCGTTCGTGGGCTTCACCGCGTGCTAAACGTACATATGAGATCGTGGACAGAAATGCATTTATTGCAATTTTGGGTCCGTTGGTCTGAGACGTGGACATTTGATTCAAAGGCAATATTTTGAATTATGATGCTGAAACTAGCGGCGGATTCGCAGCGGCGGATTCGGCTTATAACTTGAAAACCAAGAGATGTTCGGGGCTGAATTTTTTTTTGGGACAATATAATACATCTAGAAAAGTAACCCACGTGCCAGAAAAAATTTAAAAAGTATCCTACTATGTTAGTTACTATATGTTATGTTATTATTGTTTAAACAAATAACCCGAACATCTCTTGCTTTTCAAGTTATAAGCCAATAAACATGTACTATACTACTACGATATAGCGCACTAAATGATTAAACAATTAACTAACATAGTAGGACATTTTTTAAATTTTTTCTGGCACGTGGGTTACTTTTCTAGATGTATTATATTGCCGCTAGTTTCAGCATCCTTTTTTAAGTATAACCTGTACGATATGGATTGAAGTAATATTTCTCATCTTCAAGCGAATTTCAATACACGGAAAAAATGTCTTGTGAAATTCACATCCCATAACTTGGAGATTACCCAACCCAAGAATTGAAATCTTACAAACTCCCTGGTGAAAATGGAATGTATAGGAGAGCTGTACAGGCGTCCCAATAAATCCCTATAAATAAGTCATTTAATAACACTTTAAATGACGTTTAAGTGTACGTAAACTGTATAAACATAAGGGTGGTTTGGACCCTATGTATACATCCTGCGACATATATGCCATGCACATTTATTCCATATAAAGTAAGGAGCGGTAAGTGGTGGTGATGGAATGCACGCCGGAGCACTCGCCTGATTGCGACACCCAACAGATAGCGAATACAGTTCTCCCCCCGTTATTGTCCCCCTCCGTAATTGTCCACATGGCAATTCCTTCCGTAATTGTCCCTTCCAAATATTCCGTAATTGTCCATGGT
>JAPYZR010000628.1:0-64315 GCA_030522945.1 Trichopria nigra | reverse complement strand
TCTTTTTTCCAAATGAATCTGACAGACTTTATTAAGATAATCTTTAAGTTTCAGAGCAGTCTGTCATTTCTTTCATAAACGCCGAAGCCACCTTAAAAGCGCTTACCATGTTTTCGCCACAAAATGTCCCATCGCGGACCAGTCCAAGCGGAGGAAATTCGGAACCTTCAACGGTGCCCGGCGTGGATCTGCCATGGATAGAAAGTCATTTAATAGGACTTTATTTGGTCACCATGTAATTAAAAGCAACAAAATGAATAATCGCCGTAATAACGATTCTCTTCAAATAAAGAATGCCGACCTTACACGGGACGTTTCTTTTTTCGCACAAACGCACTGCAAACAGTTTTACGCGTAAGAACGACCGGCGTTGCATGTAAGGTCGATGAAATAATTTTACCGGCAAAAACGTAACGCGAGCCCAAAGCACGTACTCATTCTAAAATTCGCGAATTTCCGTTCGGTAATTGCACCACGACGCGTTTAACGGGGCTATGTTAAGATCGCGCCATTTTCGAAACGGTTATTACGATGGGAGACCATCGCGGTCGTTTTTTCTTTTGTTCCTATTCGTTACCTTTATTATCTATCACCTTAATAGCTTCAAATTACATTTACGGAAAGCAGCGGAGAAAATGGCAAAAACCCGCGGAAAACACTTCCACTACCGGTCGCCTGTGTTTGTCGCGAAACGAGAATTTTACGACGTAAGATAATACGGGGGCAGTTATTTCTTTATGTATTTATCGCTTTTACGGTAATTTTTGCAGAAAGTAGATTTTAATGATTTTCTTTATAGCAGGCGGCTCTTATTAAAGTTTTGTTACCGTCGATCTTTTTCCCTCAGATAATAACAATCATTCTTGTAAAAAATAATATAATTCATTTTGTAATATTAATTATGAGGCTGAAATTCCGAATAAGGATTCTTTATCAAATTTGAAGCAAAAAAGTCCTTTACCAAGAATTGATCCGACAAATAGAATTTAAATTACAAGAAATTTAAGACTCGATACGAGCCGCGACCGACTGTGGCGCTAGTGCCGCGGCCGTAGTGCGGAGCCGTGTCCGTCCGCAGCGCCACTGTAGCTTGCTTCGGTTTCGAAACTTTAATCGCTCATAAGTCAAAGTCGGATCGATTTTCGGTAAAGTACTTTTTTGTTCAAAATTTTGTCAAGATTTTATAAAGCGATAATGCAATTAAATACAAAAATATTGAAGGGAAAAGATATCAAATTGTACATTGTTGTGGAAAATCTTCATTGTTTCTTATAAGGAAGGAAGGTACTCACTTGCACTCGTATTCTTTGCCTTTGATAGAAATAATCGTCCTTGCTGTGTCCATACCTGCGATTTGTGGCTGTTTGCTACCTGCTTGACACTGCAGCGATCCGCAACGAACATTGCTGAAACAGAGATTATCGTTTACTCTCTCTCTCTCTCACACACTTTCGCGTTGTCTCTCTCGTGCCGTACAAAGCAAAAGTGAGGGAAAACAAGCCGCTGTCGCACACGGCGATTTCTGACCGCGATTTCATAAACAGGCACTCGCTCGGGACGAGCGTAGAAACGTCAGATATTTCCAATTTCCCCAACTCGCGGCTTATAGCTCGCGTGTTTACAGAGGAACGTTGCCGTAACTGCTTTGCGCGATTTCCACCGAGCAACATCGATTTCCTATCGAGACGTCAAACACCGCTCGTTTCCTCCATATGCGTGCGTGTGTGTGTGTGTGTGTGTGACGGTGTGCATGCACATATACATAAGAGCTCCTCCCGCGACCGGGGTATTTGTTTGCTGCGTATAGTAATGGAATATTGCTCTCGATTATAATATATACCGATGTTTTCGTTTCGATCAGATTCGCAGTCAATTTTCGGTTGTTGCTGCACCCAAAGCCATGGAAAATCGCGGGACAATCGAACTTGATGGCTATTTCTATATTTAAATTGTTTTAAGACGAGATGAAGGGAACTATTATAACCTTTGTAATTAAATATTATTAAAAACAAAAAATGGAAAAATAGAAAAGGCTCGCGATATACAGCAGGTAAATTAATTCGACATAACCTAACACGATAATGAATCCGAAGCGAAATTTCTCAATTACTCGGGTCACTAATTTTCCATCGAACGTTACTGATAGGGTATAACCAATGTCTCGCAGCCGGGAACAATGGTGTTAGTAAATCTGTTGTTAGTATATCGATTTCGACGACCGAAGTCAAATATTAACAATCGCGCGGATTTGGACAACTAAGAGGATGCTGCAGTCATCGTAATGGCAGCTTCGAGTAGGCATATACATATATATAATACGAGAATACATCTCGTTTCCGTAGCGCAGGGGCTAATATTTAACAAATAATAATAATCCAGAATATTGAATTTGAATAGAATTTCCAAGCCGAGTACTCGCGAAATAATTATAATAGTGAATTATACGTGCATATTCCGGATGTGAATAGGTTAATTGTTAAATCAACAGATGCTTATTACGCGTCCTGGAGTTTGTGCGGACGGCGAGGTAGAGAAAATTATTAATTTAGATTGATATTTTGAGTTTAATGTATAAACAACGTTTTCATTGTTATTCAACGAATTTCACAAATTACACGAAATTATAGTCTTTGATAAAAACTATTTCGCCGGGGTTCGTTTTCACTCTTTTGTTTCATCGTTACGACAAAAGTTTTTCCATTGTGATTCGAACCATTATCAAAATTTTCGCTACATTATCATTAGGACGGCGCGATCCCCCGATGATCGCCATCATCGAGGATGAGATCCCTATATATCGGATAACAACGATTACCAGTGAGCAAGGATCCATCAGCATTGATCCATCGGATGAAAACCTTTAATCCGTGAAACCGCCTGGAGCTCGATAGGATTATCAGACCGCGGCTTACGTCACACGTATCTATATATGTATAGGGTGTATCGTGCCCACCACTTGACAGACATATAGCCATTTGTAATACAATGCTGGCGAGGCCTCTCATCGTCCAGTCCGTTCGCCGATAAGCTCGCTATCCTCTAAATTACCTACAAATTGCCTGCTAATTTTTCATTGGCTGAAACGAGCGCCGAACAAGTCCACCTTGTTTCGATTTTTACCTTACGTTATTGGCCCGACAAAATCATCTACTCCTAAAGATTCGTGGATACATCAGTTAGGTACATAATTATTACCTAATCTTATGTAAAGATATATATGATGAAATGAATTATATGTGCGTGTGTGTGTTAAACAAATACAAGAAAGTTGCGGATTAAGCTGCAGGGCTCTCTCTCGAGAGAGACAATGCCTTAGTGTTTGGGTCAATAGGAGTTTCAGCTTGCCACAGCGTGACCGTGGTGTATAACATCTAAATTACGTACTTAGAATCGCATTTGATGAAGTGACTGGAACTGTCGGTGCCGCAATGACCGTTGATCGATCCTTTGGAATTGAATTGCTCGAAGCACTGCTGATCGGCACCGACGGCCCCGTAGCCCCAGATCTGCTCGCATTGTAGATTAAGGGCCGGGCAATCGCCGTTGAAGCAGAACCCTTCCTCGTTCGCGCAAGGGTATCCATTCTTCTTGTAAACGTCGGGCGGACATTGGCCCGTCTTGCCGGTGCACACTTCCGGCAGGTCGCAATCGTTTGTGGCTTCCCGACAAGTCACCCCCTCGGGTCGGAGCTGTGGAGTAAGGACAAATAGTGGCATTCGTCAACGGTCGACTCGTGCGAATCGTTATTAAGAGCTCGTTTTTTTTTTTTTTTTAAAGAGAACCATTAATATCAGATTTGAATGAAAAATGTACCAAGTGTGAATATCGAAGACAAATGTCGAATAGAATTTACAATTTCACACGTAAATGGCAAATGAAATGGTCAATTGTGGGTATTACTTGTAAAGGTCAAATGTGAAGGTCAAAGGTGAAGTGTAAATATCAATTACAATTGTCCAATGTAAATGTCAAATGTAAATGCCAAATGAAGTGGTAAATTATGAATGTGTATTGTTAACGTCAAATATAAATGTCAAATGAAATGGTAAATTATGAAAGTCTAAAGTAAACATGAAATATAAAATGCTAAAGACAAACATGAAATCCAAATGCAAATATCAAGTGTAAATGTCCATTGTTAATGTCAACAGTAAATGTCAAATGTAAATGCTACATCTTAATGTCAAGTGCAAATTTCGAATATAAATATCAAGTGTAAATGTCGATTGTTAATGTCAAAAGTAAATGTCAAATTGAGAAAGTCAAATGTAAATGTCAAATGTGAAGGTCAAATGTGATTGCCAAATGTAAATATCAATTGTAAATAACGAATGTAAATGCCAAGTGCAAATTTCGAATGTAAATGCGAAGTGTATATGCGAAGTGTAAATGTCACGTGTAAATGTTGATTAACGATTGTCGATTGTGAATGTCAAAAGTAAATGTCAAATGTAAATGACACATTTTAATGTCAAGTGCAAATTTCGAATGTAAATGTGAACTGTAAATGTCAAGTGCAAATTTCGAATGTAATTGTCAACTGTAAATGTCAAGTGAAAATGTCGATTAACCATTATCGATTGTAAGTGTCAAATGTAAAGGTCAAATGAAATAGTCAAATTGATAAGTCAAATGTAAACATAAAATGTAAATGTCAAATTTGAAGATCAAATGTGATTGCCAAATGTAAATATCAATTGTAAATAATGAATGTAAATGTCAAGTGCAAATTTCGAATGTAAATGCGAAGTGTAAATGTCACGTGTAAATGTTGATTAACGATTGCCGATTGTTAATGTCAAAAGTAAATGTCAAATTTAAATGACACATTTTAATGTCAAGTGCAAATTTCGGATGTAAATGTCAACTGTAAATGTCAAGTGAAAATGTCGGTTAACGATTATCGATTGTAAGTGTCAAATGTAATAGTCATATGAAATAGTCATATTGAGAAAGTCAAATGTAAACATAAAATGTAAATGTCAAATATGATTGCCAAATCTAAATATCAATTGTAAATAACGAATGTAAATTTCAAGTGCAAATTTCGAATATAAATGTCAAATGTTAATGTCGAATGTAAATGTCGAATGTAAATGACAAATGAAATGGTCAACTTGTAAACGTCAAAAGTAAATGTAAAATACAATTAGACATTAAGAATGTCAAATGTATATGTCACATACTAATATCAAATGTCAAATGTCAAATATCGATTATAGATTGTGTCAAGGTCAAATATGAATGTAATATAAAATGGTCAAATTGTAAACGTCAAAATGACATGTTTAATACAAATGTCAAATGAAAAAGTAAATTATTACTTTTTAATGTAAATACCAAAGTGTAGGTGTGAGTAAAATAGTAAATTGAGAGTGCCAAATGTTTATGTCAAGTGTGAATGCCGAATGTTAATGTCAAACATAAATTCAAAATGATATGGTGAAATTCAGAACGTCAAATAGAAACCACCTAGTGTGCCATAGAAACCACCTAGCAAATGGTAAATACGAAACGTTATCTTATTCAAATGTCAACTATGATTGAGTGCACGATTTCTTGCACTGGTCTATTATTGACAACGTTACAAGTAACTGCATTTATTTGTTCATAGAACTCAGCTAATATCAATGATAGATACAGTTTCTCTTCAAGAATAAGCTGTGCTCGTATGTATATATTTTATTAAAGCTCACGGGCTTATACGGTATATATAGAGGTTTCCGAAGTGCGTGGGTCAACGGAAATTGACTCTTACGTTATTGATGGACTGTTTGCTTTATCAGCTAATTACATATTTGCTTACATTAACAAAAGAAAAACAAAGAAACGATAGACCTTTATGTGTTTGACGTTGACTTGAAACAAACCCCATCAGATAGCGTTTTGTTTTCACTTCTTGCGATTAAAAAAAAAAAAACTGCCATTGAAGTTGTTTTTAGAAACCTCCTTCTAGCAGGTCATACCAAAACATTAAGCAAAAATATCAAACAGAATTGTCAAATGTAAAAATCAAGTGGAAACGTCAAATACGTAATGTAAAATTCGGTAAATGAAATCCAAGTATACGATGTCAAATGTTTTTCAACGTAAAGGTCAAGTGATAATGTCAAGTGTAAATATCGAATATAAATGTCAAATAGAAATTTCACATGTAAATGTCAAGTGTAAATGTCAAATATAAATTTCAAACATGAGTGCTAAATGTAAATGTCAAATATAAATGTCAAACATAAAAGCTGAATGTAAATGTGACGTGTAAATGTCAAATATGAATGTCAAATATGAGTGCTAAATGTAACTGTGAAGTGTAAATGTCAAACATAAATGTCAAAGGTAAATGTCAAATATGAGTGCTAAATGTAAATGTCAAATATGAATGTCAAATTTGAGTGCTAAATATAAATGTCAAGTGTAAATGTAAAGTGTAAATGTCAAATATAAATGTCAAACATAAATGCTAAATGTAAATGTCAAATATGAGTGCTAAGTGTAAATGTCAAGTGTATATGTCAAATATGAATGCCAAAAAGTAAATGTGAACTGGAAATGTCAAGTGTAAATGTCAAATATGAATGTAAAATATGAGTGCTAAATGTAAATGTCAAGTGTAAAAGTCAAGTGTAAAAGTCAAGTCTAAATGTCAAGTGTAAAAGTCAAGTGTAAAAGTCAAGTGTAAATATCAAGTGTAAATGACAAGTGTAAATGTCAAGTGTAAATGTCAAGTGTAAATGTCGAACATAAATGTGAAATGTAAACATTAAATCGATGCGTCGAACTGAATACCCAATACGAACCTCGAGTCTAATGTCAAAAATAAGGGTAAAATGTAAATGTCGATTGCAAACGTTGAACTGAATGTCAAATGTAAATTTCGAATTAAATTTAAAATGCAAATGATAAATGTAAACGTTCTGGTAAAAAATGGATGCGTCTATAAAGCATCCGTATACCGTGAAATTAAACATCTAAAAAGCTTTTGAAAAGAAGGGCGGCCGTTGAGCCTGAATGTAAACATTTTAAGCATCCGACGCTTCGAGCTTTCGTTGCCCGTTTTATAGCGTTCGCGAGGCGTGGTTTCATATTTTAAAAATTTCGACAATTGAAATAGCGGACCCGATAAACCAGCTCGACTACATTCTCTATTTTTAAAACCAAAAATCACCTATCGCTGCTGCTTTTTTACGTCTCTCACCGTTTGCTCCTTTTATCCCGCTTTATCGGATGTTTTGATTGTAACGTCGCTACACCCAATGCACGATTTTTGTACAGAGTTATTTGTGTGAAGCTACTACCTTTTAAAAATAATTCTAACATTTAAAGGGCGGAAAGTATCTAATTTGTCAAAAATGTCGGTATAGAAAATCCACTTGAAACTTTCGCGCGAACATTTCCGCCGTTAAAGCCAGTTCTTTCGATACACACACATATATATGTAGCTATCAGGAAAGTGTATTTTCTGGTAGAAGCGTATAAAGTTTGGAGCTTTATGCGCTTCCGATATATTTCCAATGGAAATCCAGAGATTCGGGGCGGAAAGACAAAGGTTTGCGCCCCCGCATTATACATAACGTGATTTACCTTGCATTCGTCGCAGCATGGACCAGCGGCGCACTGGGCTTCCGTCGTGAACCGGCAAGTTATTGCGTCGCAGCAAGGGTCGAGCTTTTGGCATTCTTCGATCGTGCCACAGTCGCACTGCTCGCCCTCGTCGATTACCCTGTTTCCGCAAAGTCTTCCTGTTTCTAACTGCAAGGGTCAGATTAGTTGCAGACACATTAGTCATCGTACACGTGTGGCGCGGCGACAATAAAGGTCGGAAATTAATTTCAAACCCAATCTAATGGTCGCGCGTATATTTGTAAAACGCGAAGGTCAAATGACAATGTCAAATGTAAATGTCGAATTCGAGCCCGATAACGACTTAATGACATCAGGTGACCTTCAAATCAAAACGTGACACTTAGTTTCGGATTTCGAATAACGGAGACGTTAAATGTACAGCAATAATAAGAAGGGTAAACACCAAACGTAAACATCTCGGGAGCCAGAGGTCAAACGCACGAATGAACATAAATGCATCCGACGAAAAGTAAACAAATTAAGGCAAGACTTCGTCGTTAACTCGTCGTGAAAATTGATCATCCGCCGAGCATTTCGACGTTTTCCACTTGCGTAACTCCTTAAAGGAAATCGTAATGTCGCGTTTATTGCGTATATGCCAAGGAATTAGCAGGAATTGGAGTGCGAAAACTATCGAATTCCCATCTAGGCAAATAAGCATTTATGTTTATCGGTGCGTTCGTCGGCAAAAGACTCACCATTTGGTTTGGTTTGTTCATTAGGCACATATTATTTCCGGTCTTCAGCGCTTCATTGTAATCTGATTTGCTGCATTCCGAGAACTTGTAGGGCTGCACGTTCTCCAAGCCGACGATGGATTGCGCCATGATGCAGCCGTGCCAATCGTGACATCGGCACTGCTCTCCTGCGTAAGAAAACATCAGAATTGCCTCGTGCTTGAAATCGTTTCGTTGCATCATACGGTTTAGAAATGTATGGAACGAAATCTATTTCTGTACAGGAGGTTCCGGGTCTCATTTTCAGTAGGGGGCTACGCTGGCTCTCTCGGGATTGGCTAACAATGGATACTTACCAAGGACTCGAAAACTTCCTAGGTGTATTGGAAACTAGAGAAAAATTGCATTAAAATTTGTCGTCGACCTGCCATGACTCACAAGTATGTTAAAAACTAGAGTTAAGGTGGAAACGTTTGGTTCCAAGACCCTAAGAAGATTTCAAAGTCACTAGAATCAAAAATTGCTGTAGATCTTAGATTCCATCCATATGGAATTCTATAGATATCAAACGGTACAATAAAATCGTAGCTTAGAGATATTAAATGTCAAAATAAAGCGAGGAAACGTCAATCGTAGTTGCCACCAGAAAACCGGAACATAACTTATACTGATAAACGTAACTATAAACTAGGGGCTTGGATAATTGTTAACTTCGTGGTCGACTTGACATGGTTCGGGAGAACCATCGGTATATGCGCAAATCATAGCTGAATTAATTAATCCACACTCGGGAATATCTAACAAGGAGAGATAAATGTAAAGCGTAACAATAAAAGCTGATTGCAACTAAAAGGCATAATATGGGTGGAACGATCATACTCACTTCCGTCGTCATGAGCCATCCCGATGTTGTGGCCGATCATGTGGGCCATAGTGCCGGCGAGAAAATGGAGCTCGTAAGTGTTGAGGTCTACGCTGATTCCGACCGCTTTGGCGGTACAGGCTTCATCCGATGCAGCCATACCGGATTCACCGCCTTGGAAGGTCTCACCCCTGCAAGTGAAATATACATCGAAACGCTCGTATTCCGTGCGTCCGCGCTATTTCCGTAAGTGCACAGCGCGCATCTTAATAAGATCTCACCCATATCGAATTTCCTCGGTGTAATTTCGGAAATGTGATAGGTACATACTCGGTGAGGATGGTTATGAATACGTATTGTGATAAACAAAAAGGCCTTTTTGCCGATTCGACTTTCGGTAACGTTCTAAGGTAATTAGGGTTTCATTCCACGCGTTCCTAAAGATTCTATATGTTTGGACCAGTACAACTTTTGATACATTTTTGCGACTCGAACGAGAGTCACGTTAAAGCTTAAAAGGTAACACAGCCGCGGCTGATTCAATTCTATTGCAAGATAAACGTGAAAGAATTGAATTTGTAAGGCTTTGACAAAAGTTTGAAAAGGAATTCTAATTCGTCAGCGCGACTAAGTATACCGTATAAAGAAAGATCTAGAAGCTCATTTCGCAAAATGTCCCGAGATACGTCGGGTTTTAAGAAAGAGTGCTCCCGGAACGACGCATTAAGATATCAAAGGAGCAGAATAACACCGGAGCGATTTAGATCCGAAATAGTGGAAAAATCTAGACTGAAATCTAGACGAGAAAAGTGTCGTCGTCCACGATAAGCGAAGATCGAGGAGCGAAAATCGATTTTCACCGACGGCATTCTTCCGGAAACAAACGAATCCCATCGCTCAAACGATTTCTTCAACCGCGACCGATGGATTTATCCGTTAATTACTCCTACGAATCATTTTTGCATGCATCGCTGTACTTACGTGAGTAATTGCGTGGTGTCCGGCGAGATTTGGTACATCTTCCTCGTCGCGTAATTGTTAAAGTTGACCAAGGTCCGGCTGATGTCCGCGTTCTTATCGATCTGCACCTGATTGCCACCCTGCCACGTTTCGATGTACACTACCGAGACTCGAGTATTCAATGTGCGAAAGTACTGCAACATGGGGTAGAAAAGGTCCTTGTTCGTTACATCGATTTGGAAAGAGCACGTACCACGCGACGAAGCTAGAAATACGGTCGCCAGCCTTTCGAGCAGCTCAATTTTTCACGAGCCTCGTTCCCTATACGTGACCCGGAACGAAAATTGGTCTTACGTGCGTAATCTTGGGAACACGCCGAAAAAATTCCCACGTGCGAACCGACACGTATTTCCCCTTTTACCAAACGAAAAGCCGGCGATTTTGCATTCATGAGTCTGATATTCCAGGTAATCTCGCCTGCTATTAAAATTGATGGATTTATAACTTAACCGACGTTCACCGGACTATCTGAATTGAAAATTAGTATTTCAGCAACATTCACGATGGGTTCTCAAAGTACGCGTTTGTTTATGTTGGAATTTATTACGTGGCATGCACCTTTGGGAGCTGACATTTGTCAGCCACGTGCTAATGAAATTTCGTAACGTGTGATTTTCCCATGCATGATAGTGGAGGGGTAAGGTAACATTAAGTTCGGCAGAGTTAGCTTTTACTGGAGACAGAACGCTAAAGAACCAACACATTTTTCAACAATGCATTGTCGCTAGGTTAGGCAATGCTTGTTAGGGACACGGACGAATATTTCTGCGAATTTTTTGTGAAAGAAATGCTTATTATTTCCGTGGTAACAAGCTCGAAACCGAACTGCTTCTTCCAAAGAATCAATATCAAGTTTTCTTTCTAGCCAACCTCCGCAGAATAAAAAGCGTGTCCCGACAATAGAGCTTTCGAACACAAACGAAGCACGCGTCACGGCAACAATGACATTTTGTACTATCGACTTACCAAATCGGCGATGTTTGCAACTTGGATGATGTCGTGGACGACCTCCGCTCTAGTGCTACCGTTTCTTTTATCAAACTGAAAGGATAGAAAAAATGGGGTCAGGTTCCTTTTCGTTTAGACGTCAAGCGAATGGGTTAATTTAATTCGTACATTTTTTACAAACGTTCGAAATAAGTCTAATGAGTCATGTCGATAGAGGTGTCCCCGCTTAAAATTGTACGTAAGATCTTATGTAAGAACCCTCGAGGAATTCGATTAATTACAAATTGATGAATTTCCTGCTGGCATACTTAGGAAAAGGATCTCGAATTAAGAAATGAATCAACGATTCGCTCGCAATGGGATTCCAGTTGGGAAAATGAAAAATCCATCTAGGAAAACGTGAAGTTAGAGCAATGCTGGGGATGATCCACTTCCCCTCACTGGGTTTCCGCATCACATTGCCGCGTACACCTAAATATTGGATATTTGTTCAGCACCCCTTTCCCATGTACAACAGTAGGTAATTCATTAATTTGTAATCAATCCAATTCGCCGCGTGTTCCTACATGAGATCTTACGTAATAACTTACATCAGAATTTTGAGCAGTGACATGAAGGGTATGTTGGAATGAAAATGACAAAAATGTAAGACAGTAACATATAAAATTGTTAATAACTGAGGATATAACTTCCCGATTGCGATTTAATTGGGTCGCTAGGTTCGCTATTGGCCGGAGTAAGTAAGGAATACTTCATGAGCAGCGTACCATAGCTTTGTCGATAATGATGGCAGTTTCGATGTATTTCGCTGCTTCGCGGACGTCTCTCTTGTATCGATCGGAGGCGGACTCCGTTAGACCCGACACGTGTTTCTGCCTGCGAATCTTCGGACGCCACTCAAGATTCCCCGTGTTGGCGCAGCCTTTGTTCGCCTTCGTTCGGGTTTCAAATATAACGTGTGGATGTTTCTGCTAAAAGAGAGGTCTGCATATAGTTCATGCGGTAAAATCGCTAATTGCGGTTACGTGATGCGTCGACGCACTCTTGTCGCGACGGAACTTTAACGCATAGCATCTATTCCGCTTTCGCGGATCCGAGACGTAAGAGACTCGAGAGAGGCTCGAGTGTGTGCATGGTAGCGCTCGAAAGTTCGAGAACACTCTCAGAATGCACTGGTGATCGAAAATGTTTGATAACTTCGCGTGAAAAATATATGACATGAAACGAAGGAAAATAAGAATGAACCCGTTGGGATTGTCTTAAAGTGATGATTTCATCTTCAGGCGAGAGACGTTTTCATTCTTTTTTGCTATCGTTCTGTTTTGTTTAGGTGAAAAACTAAATTGTCCAATCAAAAAGGAGGGATAATGGATATACCCAATTCTGTTCGTAAAGTTTATTACAATGACTCGAAGTTTATCATAAATTATTAAATTTCAGTAGCGAGAGATTTAGGATGGTGCAATTTGATTGGTCAATTTGAACTCCCCAGAAACCCACCATAAACTATTAAAATCGTCGTGGAAGATATTTTTCTTTGTTCAACAAAATTGGTAAAAAAAATAATCATTTTTAGTACTTTTGTTTCTTTCACCAATTGTCTGTTAAAAAACGATAAAAATTACTAAGATTACATTACTTTGTAAAGAATGAGGTTAGACTGACCGATAAATCACCGCCATAAAATGGTTGGATAACGAAAGTCTCGTTGCCTAAGTGTATCACACCGCTGACGCCGTTGCAGGTGTGGAAAGCAGCACTAGCACCAGGGTAATCCCGAATCGTACCTTGGTAGTAGCAATGCTCGATTTCCTGTAATCAAACGAATAAATGTCGCTGAAATTATTAGTACGATGAGCATCTCGATTATAGATCAACATTTGCTTTATCGACTGATGGTCAGTTAGGGATTCGCATCGATTCAAAGTTACCGACTGTGTTATACCCTTCACTTTTTTTTTCGTCTCTTACCTTTTTTATCATGCTTGACTAATCCGTTCGAATGAAATAACATTCATGATTCTGCTTTACCGACCGATGGTAAGTCATGCGTTCAATTAATAGGAAAGTTTTCGAGTATTTTTGCGATGAATTCATTGATTTAAGAATATAGATTGCGAGTAATCAAATTGTCGACTAACTCAAAGTCATTTTACCGCAATTCAAGTTTAGAGAGCACGATAAGAGAAACGTAGGAGGGAAAGTTTGGCGAGATATGAAGAGGAGAAATATTGTTACGTCGATATTCGTTTCAATCGCAGCTAGCGCTAGTGGCGTCTTGGCGCGAGCCGTGGGCGAACTCCTAAATTTAAAAGTACACCGAATAACTCCGGTCGCTTCCATATGTAAATACATAAAACTTTGAAAAGACACGGCAATATTGGACTTGCCAGCCCTGATGAAGCAAAGTGCAAAGTTTGCGAAAAGTCGGCAACCTGCACCGTCGACGGATGATCCTGCAAACTGAATATTAACAGAAGCGAAACACGTAATAATTTGCCTGAATAAAATATTAGTGAAATTCGCTAAAACAGCAGCGAGAGACTGAATAAATTAACTAAATGCATGGAAGGTCGAACGTGGAAAAATTAATTACGCTGAAAGTGCAATGAAAAACTGAAGAAAATATTAGCAATTGAAATGGAAAGAAATGGAATGTTGAGAAATTCCGGATAAAGTCGAGGAACAATAGTCGAAACGTTGGAGAATACAAATAATCATTGCAAGGTTGAATAATGTTGAAAAACATCATATTAGATATTAAGGAATACTGAAGAATATGTACAATGAAGAACTGAAGAACTGTTGTGACTGTTGAAGAATTTCGCCGAAGAAAATAAAAGAGGGACACTGAAGAAAATCAAAGAATGTTGTAAAGACGTTGATGCGAGTTAATGAAACAATGTTGAAGCATATCAACCTAACCAAAGAATGTTGTGAAAAAGTTGATGAAACAAGGCCGGAGAACGTCAAACAACATTGAAAACCGTTAAAGAATATTAAAGGCGGTCGAAGAATTTTGAAAGCTGTCAAGTGACGTCGAAGAATCCTAAACGAAGTTAAAAAATGACAATAAACATTGTATATATCCATTCTTCGAGGTTGACGAATACCATCTAGCAATATGTATGTCTAAAAATTCTAAACTTTTCTTAAATTTAAGTAACCGATGTTGATGAACTTCAATGACACAGAATATTACAGAAAGTTGATGAATATTAAAGAAAGTTGATGAATATTAAAGAATGTTGATGAATATTAAAGGTATGGATAAAAGTTCAAGGACGTTAAATAATACTTATAAGCGTTGAATAACGTTGAGGAATGCTGAAGGATTCTTCGGAATAGAGTTGTTGATGGAATCTCTAAGATTATTGATAAATATTGAATGAATCGAAAAAAGTTGATGTTCGTCAAATAATAATGATAATTGTAAATAGGATCGACGAACGTACAATAAAGTTGAAGAGTGATATAGAATATTATTGAAGTTTGAAGGATGTTGATGAATATCTGATGTTATTTTGATGAAAGACAATCGAAGATAATTGCCAAATGTCTAGAAAAGTTGATGCAGGTCAAATAATACCGTTGATTATTGATGCACATAAAAGAATATTGATCAATGCCAAAGAAATATGGGGAATAACGAATCATTCATAAAAGTTGAAGAATCGATGATGATTATAAATAAATTGATGGATGTTGAGGAATGTAAGTGAACATTGATGAATAACGAATATCGTTGAAAAGTACCAAGAGACGTTGACGTAGACTAAATAATGTTGATGACTATACGGAAATGGAGTCAAAGGATATCAAGAATACTGAATAACGTTCAATATAATATTAAACAATCTTAATAAATTTTGAAGAATGTTGATGAATGTAAGTGACCATCGATGAAAGTTGAATAATATTGATGAATATTCAATCATTACGAATATTCATTCAATGCTAAGGAATTCGGAAGAGAGTTGATGAAGTCGAAAGATGTTGATGCATAAATGCAGTTGATGAATATATGCCCCAATATTGAGTGAAATCAAAGAATATCAATCAATTGAATTCTCCGATACATTCCGAATATCTCTTGAAAAAAAAACGAAAATTGCCGAGACACGAAAAAAATAATTGCTACTGTCGAAATCTGACAAAATAATTAAATCACCCGATGAATATCTAATAAATGTTGTCAATTGCAAAAGTGACGGTACGAATTCAAGTCAATATCGCCGATAATTACATAATGTGCGCGTCAATCAAACGTCCCGGAATTTCAATATAAATTATGGTTATATAGTAGCAAACAATTTATATCGTGTTCGGTTTCATAATGCACAATTTTATTTCGTCATTCACCAAGTATATACTATCAAGACTTCCGAAACAGGAAACTTTAAAGCGCATATAGCGGAGATATTTAACTGGAAAAGTTTGTTATCCTCTTAAGGTCGAAGACCGAAATCGATTTCTGTTGCTTTTCCAACCTCCGTATATTATTTGCGCTCGAACGGCCACCCCTTCCCTTTGAAAAGTATTTATTTCGAATTTAACGAAGGAACCATCTATATATATACATTTGATACTATTAAGCACTGTCCCTTATTGTTCCAGTATACACGCCCGATACATTTGAAGATGCGATATCCCTATCGACGGTACGTATATTTGCATATTTTCGGCAAACTTTACGTGCAGTTGCTTTGTTCTCTGGGGTCTAAGGGTTTGGAAGTTTTGTTTTTAAGTGGTCTTGAAGGCAAATTCGTAAAATCCTTTTCACGAATCGCACAAATGTTTTTCGTAATAGCATGCGGGAAAGTAGTATTTCCCACACTGTTCTCGTGTCAAATAAGGAAGACGGTGTGGGAAATTGCACTTCCCGCACTAATAACGAAATGTGTACCACTTGAGAAAAAGGATTTTCAATACTGGAACTACGTATTTATATTTCTGAAAATGCCTTTTGCTATACGTTTTAATCAATTACGAATATGACGATTGGTTAAAAAGTTGGTCATTCACTGGTTCTGACAAATAGTGATGATTCAATCACTATTGAAACCACGAATAGATTTGTCGACGTTTTGACTGGCCCTGCTTTTTATCACTCGTCATTCTGCAGATGGCATCGAAAATATCAAAAGGCATTTTTCGCTGGAAAATCAAAGTTGAAAGGGTCATTCGTAATCTAATTCGAAAAAAGGTTCACGAGATAACACACACACATATACTTGTTGTTTTTTTTTTCGAAAAAGCAAAGAAAAAAGTGTAAAAATATCTTACCGTTTTCGAAATTTGTTCAGCGCCGTTCGCTAAGAAGTCTTTTTGTAATAGATTCGGAGCTAAAAGTTGCCTGGAACATCAAACGGTTCATAGATTATTCATCGGCGTATATATACGAAAACGTCAAAAGGACGGGGCGGATGTTAAAATTCCTTCGTTCGAGAACATCCGCCGTGCAGATGGCGTATATAAACGTCGCGAAATATGAATAAGGAGGTCGCGATTAACATATTCCTCCCTCGCGCTTTTTCGCGCCCTGGAATAAATAATCCGCCCGACGACTCGAAAGACAGAGAGGAAACAAGAAAAAAAATGAGAGAGATGCAAAAAAAAACTAAAACTGATTAAGGAGTATAGGAGGAGGTCAACATTGTTCCCTCGGAACCGTTTCGTTCCGACTTTATTTTTTTTTCAAGACGCGTTCCATGCGTCCAGGGACCGTTGGACTTATAAATGAATGACAAATTGCCCCCACCTTAATTCTGTCTTTCGGACGAATAGACGCGAGACGAGATCAACGCTTTCTCGGCTTCAATTATAAAGTTCTTTACGCTTAGGATTTAATATATGCATATTTCGCCGGGACTTGCACTGTACTCGCTGCAAGATATTAAACGCTTTTCCGTTGGGTCGTATATATATATATATATATGTATAAGAGAAACGCATCCCTCAAACTCGGGACGCCATTGGTGCGTTGAAATTAATGAGACAAAACTATATTTCTCTCTCGATGTCTGAACTGTATACATTCTCTCGTCGACTGAAACCTTAAAGCGAATTGTCGGTAGCTTATATATTGTTGTATATACCTTCGGAATGCGACATTTCGTCTTGAATTTCTGTTTTATTTTTTATTGCGTTGTTTCATTATTTTGCTGTTTTTTTATTGGATATTGTTGATTTTTTTCGTAGTTTTTTATTTATATTTTGGTCATTTTTGTTATTTTTTTTTTTTTTAATTTTTATGAATTTTTATTGTTTTTAATCATGTTGTTTTGTTTTGCTACATTGTTGGTGTCCGTTAGATATTGTTGTTTTCCGTTAAATATTGTTGTTTTTTTTTTGAACTGTTTTTATTGTGACTATTCTCTCTGTCGTTGGCCATTTTATCAGTTGCCATTTTCTTGTTGCGTTTGTGAATTTTTGTAAATTTTTGTGAATTTTTGTACTTTTTGATAATAGTCGTTAATTTCTTGTGAATTGTTATTGATATTAACCTTTGCTCATTGTTATAATGATTAACCGTTAATCATTTGTTTCGTTATGTTGATGCGCCCTTTTAGACATTGTTGATTTGTGTAAATATTTGTGAATTTGTTTCAATTTTTAATTGAATTTTACCATTTTTTTTTTGTATCATTATATTGTTTTTTCTTTTTTTTTTTTTTGTTGTTAGGTATTATTGTTCTTTTTTCTCTACCCTTTTAATTGTATTTTGACAATTGTCGTTGTCACTATTATTAGAAGTTGTTTTGTTTTTCTTACTGCGTTTATTGTTACTTGTATTTTTTAATAATAGTCAAATTTTTGTAAATTTTGATGAATTTTGATGGATTTTAACCATTTTTTTTTTGTTTCGTTACACCATTATTTTTCGTGAGACATTGTTGATTTTTTTCTGTATCTTTTTAATTATATTTTGACAATTTTTTTGTTACGTTTGTTAGTTTTCAGTTTTTGTGAATTTTTGCAAATTGTTGTGAATTTTTGTAGATTTTTATTTTGGTTTTGAAATTTCGAAATGGGGGGTGGGGGGAGGGGGAAAAAGTTATTATTTCGTAAAATTTACTTTGAATTCGGACTGAACTACTTGTTGTTCAATTCTTTTTATATTTTTTCGATTCTTTCCATTTCTCTTAGTTCAAATTCTACCATTGTAGTTTGTATTTTCAATTCCTTACTTATCTATATTTTTAATTCTTAACATTTTTCCTTTTTTCCTATTCTTACGTTTTTTTCTATTTTTACGATTTTTTATGATTTTTACGATTTACGATACAATTGTATCACTTGTGTCTTATTAATCCTTTCCATTTTTGTTTCTCTCAATTCTAAGCTTTTTTTTTAAGATATTGTCAATTGTAGTAAGTTTTTTTTAATATTCGAAATTCATACCGACTCGTTCATTTTTTCATCAAGTTTTCCAAATTTTTTTCTTAAAAAAAAAAAAAAATACTTTTTCAATACTTTTTGTTTGATTCGATCATTGCATTTTATTATTTCAGAATATTTGTGGTGTAATTTTACTGACTTTCCTCATTTTTTCGTAAATTTTTCGTCCATATTATCAATTGTCGTCTACTTTCATTTTTTAATTTGTCCGACTTTATTGCATTAATTTCTTCCCCTTTCAGATTCTTGTATACATTCGTTTATCGTTATCAATTTTCATGTTTAAAAGAGTGTAATAAATTTTTTCAATCTTCAACAGGTATTGTCATTTTTATCAATATTACCTCAATTTCAGTTTTGTTACTTTCCTATCGTTTTCGTATGCAGTTAATGATTTTACCTTGAAATTTAACAAATCTTTCTGCATTTCGTGAATTTTAATAACGAGTTTATTTCTTTATTTTTTTTTAACTGATTCTTCCTTTTTCCTTTCTTCATTTGTCAATCAATGATAGACGTCCTCATGGTGACTATATTGATCATGTATTGCAACCGTTAGAAAGTTCTACAATGGATATACAACAAAATACAATAGACATGAAATCATTCGAATATACATTTGACGAAAGAAGAACAAGGGTATATACTCGCCATCTGCAAGGCCCATGATCGATACGTTTTCAAAACTAAACGACACTTACGTATTTAGTTCCAGATCTAGGCGAAATTTATGATTAAAGGCCTTGATCAGAAGAGACGTTCGATGAATGTGCTTCACTGTCTAAAACGAGAAAAAAAGACGACAATTAGTTTTCTTTTCATTTCATGCATAAAGAATAAACATTTAGAAAACTGCTAACGGGACATCTGTATAAAGTTTATATATATATAGAAAACGATTATTCCGGATCTTCCTCATAATTCTTTCAATCCAATTTCCACATCGACGCGGATTAAGGGCGAGTAAGTATTGCCGGAAAAGTGCGGAGATAAAAATATGAGACAAGTGTTTGGCATAATATCGAATTTCACTCACCCTTGGTCTCCCTCTGGCACTCGAGTATCCCCCTTCGCCGTATCCGCTCTTCTGAGGGAACTGAAGAAGGACAGAAACGACAATCTCCACTCATAGGATTTTACCAGAGAATCGAGATATAATGTGACCGACCCACAAGAAAAGCAATAAGTCGCATTTGGGCACTATTGGGAAAGACTGGTGCTAAAACAACGCAGGACGCGTCTGCTTAAATGTCCGACGACATTTTGTCCATTTACCCCTTGTCGCCTTTTTTTTTTAACATCCATAAATTTCATTTCAACAGAATGCAAGAAATCTTTAATTTTTTTCATATAAAACGCGATTATATACCGGGTGTCCAAAAACTCACTAACGATATTTTAGGATTCGGATTGTACTCGTTATTTCGAGCGATAAATTCCTTTACCATTTTTCCATATCGTTTATAGAATTTAAATGGCGAGCGTTTAAAGTTGTGCAATCCGAGGTCGCCCCGCCAGTAGCGTACGTATAGTAAGGCGCTTAAAGTTTAAACTTTCGCCATTGAAATTCTACGCGCGGTACGAAAAATTGGCGTAGAACTTTATGTAGTCTGAAATTCGAAGTATCGTTAGTTTTTGGACACCCTGTATATGTGTAATTTATGACAAGATAATAAATCTAAAATATCCAAATAATAGATAAATATCATCAGATTTTTATTTTATTTATCTTACGTTTTAAATCATTCATCAATTTCATCTTAACCAGATACAATTTCATCTGAAGTAGATTATATCAATGAATGATTCATTTAAAACTATAAGATTATTTATCTTTATTTTATGTATAATAAATAAGATAACAAGATATCATCTAGATAAGGGATCATGTATTCTAGATGAATATCTAGATAACAATTTATCTGGATAATCTTTACAAGAAAATTATTATTTTACATTAAAAAACAATTCTATTTTTTTTGTCAAATTCCAGATTATTTTGTGCAAATTAGATAAAAAATATAAGATAACTGATTTAGATAATCTTTAAAGTATTAATCACTTAAAAGTGTGCAATCGGATAATACTCCGTGATCGAATTGTGACAAATCGATGGCTCGCAGAACGTATATTAATTTACTGTACAGAAATTCATCACGATTCATATTATCTAGATTACATCATCTTTCATGGCAGACACGTCCGTTGTTGAGTTTTTTTTCGCTTCACTTTCCTAACGCTCTTTCCTTGGCTGTCTACGGATATTATATTTAGCGAATCGCGTATAGAGCTGATTCCATTCTCCGGTGCTCTACCAGTGTTTCTCTATAGGGTATTACTTTAATTGTGTTGCCGGTACATTACGAAGATGAAAGTATGAAACGTCACGTGTGTGGAGGGACTTACTCTACTTACTCTAGGAACCCCAGCGTCCCTTGTGGATATCCCCATTTTCTCGTGATGGCGCAGCTGTGCCGGGTAGACGATTTGATAATAGTGCGCGCCGATATTTTGGATCAGCTCTTGGTTCTGCTGGTACTGACGAAGCAGGCGTTCGACCTCACCTGAAATCATATGATTTGTTTTTTTTTAAACGTATTAATTACATTTATATAACAAATCAATTAAATTGTCATTATAGAAATATGGTTTTCCTAACCTACAAATTTTATCGTTCAGAGCTTAAAAAAAGTTCAAATTACATCAAATTTATTAAAACCCACGTTTTCACACGTGCGGAAATACCTCCGATTTTTCAAACGTCCGAACCGAGCGGTTCCTATATATATCTACACGTTGGACGTTAAGAAATTGCAATTTCTACGCCATTCGTGAAACGAACGGTCCGTTTTCGTCGTTCCCGCGAATATTCAGCTAAAAAAATCAATTTCAAGATCGAGAAAGCCGGAACAAAACGGAATCCCGGAGAAAAACGAATTTCCGTTTCGCATTCACACGAGAGTCGCAAGTCCCTTTTGCGCCCGGTTTTTCCATTTAGTGGGTAGTTAGAAAATTCTACGGAAGGAACTCGATTTTACTAAAAGGCGCCTGTCGTGTTTTTCCTATATATATTCTTCCCTTTTTACTCTCTGCACGTGTGTGGTACCTGCGTTTTTCAATTCGTACACGTTCCCCAGTCGATATAGTATTATTATTAGCGGGTAATATCGAAAAATAACATTCCTCTTTGTTTAAATATAAACTTTTATAGTGAATTTCAAGTAGACAAAAGTTCAACGACTCCCCGACACGCAGAAGCGAGCGTTTGAAGCTGACCAATCAGAATGCGAGAAGCGAAGCACGTGACACTTGTTTTGAACAGCGTTGCCAAACAGTTTATATATTAACAAGATTGCAATAGGACATTATGGTGCAATCTGGCAACCCTGTTCTCGAATGTTTGGGTACTTTTAATCGTTCGAACTCTACATACACGGAATCGACGTCAATTTGTCGAAACGATCGATTTCAATTTTGACAATTTACGAACACCCCGAATATAACCACTTCCAAACGAAATTATCTTGTTGCGTAAATAAAGTCATTATTTTCGTTGTGTTTTAATAAATCATCGATAAAAATAATTGAACGGAGTAAATTGTAGCGTGACGAAGCAAGAAATGAAAATCAATTTTAAACGGAACGAAGCGTTCAGAGAGTCGTATAGTCCTATATATTAAATTTCAATGATTGCCGGGGCCTTTGTCAAATAATTATTAGTCGCATTCCGTCAGCGCCGATTGGAGTTTCACGTAACTCGAATTCTACCGGCCCAAGTTTAACGATTATTATTGGAATTCCAATGGCGAAGTTATTGCTGTCGAGATTATTAGATTTTGCGACTTCTCTTTTACGATACACAGTTTCAAGTGCGCCTCGCGCTCCATGTTTATACCTTCGTAAACAGTGCCGGCATAAACACCACCTATGTATATATATTCTATATAGATGAAAGTTCCCGTAATTTAACGGTAATTGCTTTTATCGTCTCGCTTTAAACACCGCATGTCGCTCGTGAATTTCATATATCGAAATGCGATATATTCGAGGGGAATCGACTCTGCGACGAACATAACCTTAAAATGTTTATATAGATATGAATCGTACGATAAAAACTTTCTTTTATATTGCGCTTAATCTTGCGTAATATCCGTTAATATTTTAAGGATATGTTTTCCGCTCTGGATTTCCCTTACGGAAATGTACACCAGAAATGTACACCAAAAAATATTGTTCGGGGTCCGAAATGACACCCAAGTCGGTGTAAACACTAAAAAAATGGGTGTAAACACTAAAAAAATTGGGGTTATTTACACCCAATTGGGTGTCATTTCGGACACCGAACATATTTTTTTCTGTGAGGGTTCGCTCATTCTATGACTTTCGCCTGATACTTATTCTCTAAAAAATATATGATTATGTATATAAATGTTTTAAGGTTATGTATTTCGAATTCCCACTTCGACCTACGTCGACGTATTTGTCGCTGCATAGAAACGACGGAAACAATTAGAACATAATAACCTCAAATAATGATTTCACTGGATAAGAAAACTTTACGTTTTTTTTCACGTAACTCTATTTGTTTATTTTCTCTTGAAATATTATTCGGTTTGTAAAGTGCATAATATACAGAATGTATTTGTATAAATTGTAAAATAAAAAACTCCAATTGCAAATTAACACGTTTATTCCGGAGCAGACGCGCCCGTGTTACGCGTCATGCCGTACACCGATATTTCCGGAAACGGGCGCGAACATGAACTGAAACATTATATATGTATACCATATATGTTTTAGTACAGAAATTGTAAATTCGTTGTGTACAACTCAAACTTGTTGGTTTTGGAACACTTTCGCAACAGTGGGACACTCGTAAATTACATATATTCAAAAACCGCACTTTGCCGAGACTCTCGACGTAAATCCGTTGCTAGTTGCGTTTAGTGGAAAAGTTGTGTGTATACGAATATAACACGCGTATTTCGCATTGTTTTCGTTTCATCGAATTTATATTTAATTATCCTTCATTTTTGCTTAAATCCTATAAGGTCCTAGCGCTATTTCAAAACAAAAACAAATGTCCAACTCACGAATATTTTAGATCGTTTATTGTTTACAGCTTGGAACCTCTTATTGTATACACCGACGACACCGACATAATTAACAGGGTGCACATGACAAATTGCAAACAATAATGACGTAAGATCAGACATAATTCGTTGCTGACCTAACCTAACCAAATACTCTTTTGTCATCGACAACTATATAATAGTAACTTTGTATAAAACAAAGTTATCCCTATAGCATTTTTCCTATAGTTTTATCCCTAGTGTTTAACCGCTCGAACCAAATATACACGTAATATTCCGCCGTTGCAACGGCTGCAGAAGTATTTCGTGAAAATTGTTTGACAAATTTTCGATGAAAATGCTTCCGTTTGTAAAAGTATAAACATTCGTATAAACTCGACATACCACGTCGTTAAAAGCAGACCTGTCGATGGTTCGACGAGTCAAGCACTGCAAAATCATCAATGTAAAATATAAAGCGAGACCGTAAAATGATTCAATAACCGTAAAACGCAGCTGGATGTAAATACGTACTTCATAAATATTCATAAACGTAGAATCTAGTGCGAATGCGACATTTACACTATATGTATTAAAATATCATGCGCGCGCTGCTGCAGACGGTAACCGAGATTGTAACGAGAGATTTATTCAGAACGATCGTAATAAATGGAAGCCAAAATGACATTCGAAGGTTATGAATAGAAACTACAAACGCTAAGCAGTGAAAGAAATATTTTCTCCAAGTCGACGCTCGCACTTGTGATGTCGGTTTTACAAAATTCTGCATGCTGCAACCTTGAAAACCTTTCAGTTGCGTAAATAATTTCATAAAATCATCCGTCATTTTGAATTTTGAACGACTGATGGAAAACCCCTCGAATTATTCTGGTTCGCCCCGATTCGATTTGGACAGATTTTCAATACAAATGGAAAACGACCCCCTCTTCTGTCCCATCGACGCGAAATTTTTAATTTTTTGTTTGTCAGACTTTTATCGAGCGCTATTCATGTTGATGCCTCTCAATGAAGATGAAAATCCAGTGAAAAATGGAACTATGAAAAAAAAAACAAAAAAAAATAGAACGAAAATACTGCAATGAAATCCGCATACAACCAATGCCATTGCTCGGTCGAGATCAAAGCGGAATCGCAGGCAATACTGATCAAAGTAATTCAGGAGAAATAGAATAACAGCAAGTTGTGTTCTTGTACTTCGAAAAAGACGAAAGGAATTCGCGACAAAGGACGACGACTCGCGAAAGGATCACGCGAACTCGCGCGGCCCTCGAAAGAGAAAACTCCTCGATTCTGTGGAAAACAAAGAGGACTTTTCCTTGCTCTCTTTCTTCCAGCGCCCGTTTCCTCCTTGAACCCCCGATAAGGCAAGGACCCATGTACAGATAAGAACCTCCTCTCGTCGACGTCGTCCCCTACCACCCATCGGGCCATCGTGCAGTTTGCGAAACGCCCTTCGACTTAATTACCCCGAGTCCCGGGACGTCATTATCGGTCCATCAGCTTTAGCCTCGCCTCTCCGCTCGCGAATAATCGAGTTTCACGTTTATGACGTAAAGTGCATGTAAACAATGAACGAGCGGAGAGGCAGAAAGCGCAGTTTTAACCGTTCCACTTTGTCACTCCGCTTTCTCGCTTTTTCATTGGTGGCGCAATCTTCGCGGGGCTCCGTAATCTCGTCTTGTAAAATGAAAGTTTAATGAAAACGCCGCACGAGCCGAATTCATAAGCACCTCTGTAGCAGCAGTCCTACATCCCCCCATCCTTTTCCTCGCCCTACCCTGTCCGATCCCTATAACCCGCACGACCAACATCCCCTACACGTAGTAACCCACCACAAGCTGCTGGAACCTCACGCCTGTCACTCCCCTCGTTCTTATCAGTCCGCTCTTCTTCATTCCGGCATTTAGTTCTTTTTCATTTTCCTCCGTCAAGCTGTCCATTTCACCCTTCCGGTCATCTCGCTTCTGCTCTTTTGTAACGACGATTTCGATGTTAACCGGAACCACGCACGTGGATTCTTTATAATATGTCATTGCTGGAAAAACATTTGTCCTACATCGTGGATTGCGGCTATTTGCGATAAGGAAACTGAAGATTGGGTAATGATGGTTGTAATTGAATGGAATGAATTTCACCTTCTACGACACTCTATCTTCCAGGACGTGTCACCTTTTGGGGCATTTCAGTTTCCTCTGATTTTACGGTTCCCTGATTTGTGCCTCCACCTCCGCCGTGGTGTCCTGTAAATGTCCTGGAAGAGGTGGTATCCCGGAGGATGAAACGTCATAAATTCGTCTGGACCGTATTATCGGAAATATCTTTGAGAGAAATACGTCAGACGGGGCTTCTAACGAGCGCCGGGTTACAATCAGAAGAGAAAAACGAAAATGGCCAATTCATTAAAATGAATCAGACGTTGATCTCCTGAAAATTAGGTTCTAAATCGACTAAACAATCCAATTGCAAATTGGAGAAATCCTTCACGGCAATGTTACGTATGATCCGGAGAGGTAAGGTCCACAGAACTCGGACAATTGCATATCATTTAGCCTTCAAATATTTGAATAGCTTAAAGTGATGACAATCCCTCTATGAATAATAAAATCCTCCTTAATTTTGTGTTAAGAGTATCAGGATTTAGATGCACTGAGGTAACGCCGTCATCGTATGAAATCCTCATGAGCAGTAGTAGAATGAAGACAATCCTGGTACATTTCATCTAAAACTGAATTTAAACGTCAACACGAGAAAATCTCATTAAATATCACAGAGGAAGAAGATGATAAATGTGTTACTAGATGTTTTAAGGCGAACTAACAGCAGGTATTCAATGCCAAAGCTCAGAGGTGTTGAAACATTGTGTTGGAGTGATGAAAGATCAAATATGTTTAACCTGACATTCTGCCGCGGAGTTGCTCGAGTAAGTTTTTATTCCATGCAATAAACTAATTGTAACTCAATGATGATGAAGCATCCGGCAGGCGAGATATATCTGTGAAAATGCAAGTTTACCCAAGGCCTTGCACGAACCGAATTCTCAAGTACCTCCATGGGCGGTTTTCCGACTGTATGTAGCCGGGATCCTCTCAACTGTCGTTCCTTCCAGCCTTATCAGTCTGGTCTTCTCCTTTACCTTTGGTTTTTTATTTTCCTCCCCTCGAGCTGTTCATTTCTCTTTCTCTCCCTCTCTCTCTCTCTTAGCCGTCTCGTACCCGCACACTGGGTATCGGCCCTCTAACTCGGTCGTGCGATCGATCGCCGCGAGGAGGATAGTGCTGTTTCTCCTTCCTCAATCTTTGCTGATACTCCAGAAGGGGTGCGTTCGCCCCGATATCGCAGAGGTGCCGCATTAATCACTCATCTCAGCCCACGAGAGTTCGCTCCTCGTCACGTCCGTGTCGACGTCGTTCCGTGGGCAAACACGACGGCGAATAACTCGGGAACTTGCTATTCATCTCCGAGGATAACCTCGTCGGGCCGCGGTATTTTTTCATACAATGAGCTCGGAGTTAAAATATATTACGAGAGACCGCTCGTCCTGGAAAGGCCGACTCAAACGAATAGCCCGAGGAATTCCGACCGTTGTATCGGGATGAAGGTGCAGTTTGGTGTACTGAGATCTCAAAAAGCTTAATTAAATTCCAACCGCGTCCCAACGAAATTACGCGCTGCAGTGTAATTGCACGAATTATAACGCTGTGCGAAATGACAAGCTTTACGTCACAAACACGATTGCGATTCGTGAAGCACTTATTAGCACGTGTTTGCCAACACAGCAAGTTATAATATTTTACGTGCGGCGAGTGCTCGACTTTGCCCCATTCAAATTGGAAATTTTACGGACGACCCCTTCTCATCGGTGATGAAATCCATTGAAAGTACTTCGTGAAGGGGGTTCGCCATGTGCGGAAAAATGGATTATGGATGTATTGTCTCTTGGAAAGGTTCTGTTTAGGATCGCGGAGGAATTACAGAGGGACCACGGTAACTCGATCTTCGTAACGCTTCGGTGTTGTCGAAAGAGTTTCACTTTCAAACCAGCCTAGATAAAGGGAGGTACTGGATGGGAAAGTTTTTAATTGAAAATTTGGGGATTGTTAGGATTTGTTGGGGTCATTGGGGATTAACAGTACCACTAAGCTTCAGGATCCACTTGATGAATTCCATCAGTGCTGCCAATCCAATAACGATAAACATTTCGCAAATAGAAGTATCATTTTCCGAACATCTAGTAGATCATCCATCCATCTTTAAGATGGAGAGCCATTGGTTTTATCGATTAAGTATCTAAATTGTATTTGATCAGAAACGTTTCGATTCATCATGGGACGTCCAACGTTAATAATGCATCCATAACCATGAATCTCAGATTTGCTTTCAAGCGAGATTCGAACTGAAATTTTCCATAAGGCAAAGTTTCCTCGGTGGTAAATGCGCGACGTTTGACGACGGTCATGCTTAGACTATAACGCTTGGTCATTATTGCTTAACTTTCCAAATCGAGTCGTAACCGCACAGTTCCGCTGCTTAACGTAACTAAAACGGATATGTGACGAAGGCTGGTTTAATCGTAATGCAATAACCGTATTGACTAGGAAGATCCACCGGAGTGAGGAAGAGGTTTTTGAAAAACAAAATTCAATTTCACTCTCTGGGAGTTCTCACCGTCAAAAGCAGGAGAGAGAGAGAGAAAGAGATCCATTAATACCTGGTGTGCTTCGAAAAATTCTCGTTTATGTCATTTTAGTCTTTTTAACGCGCACAATTGGAAGTCTTTCAAAAACAACGAGCCAGACAATAAGATCTCGTTACGCCGACAAAACGAAGGTCCATCTGTACACGTCGCTAATGACAATCGCGGCGATCTGCTAAATGCTACTCGAGAGAATAAAAACATTTATCATAAGTAATGGACTTTTCCGTTCCGTTGCGTTCCAATGAGCGATGAAAGATGTCGAATACTCGGCCATTCTTCTTTGCCCGTCTACTTTACCGATCGGCCGAACGCAATATTCCCGTAAAATTACATCCGCAGACGCGAACTTTTGATATATTATTACGAATTGTGTTATTACCGATTACGGTATTTCGATCGGTAAAGTGTGGGAATAGGCATGGAGAAAAATGTCCACTCTTCTTCATTTTCTTATTCGAGTCTCTGGCATTTTTCCGTTACCTTCCTGCATTGCCGATTTCCCGAAAGTAATGCATAGTCTAACGGTAAAACAGAGGCCGGAGCAGCGAAACGAATGAAGATAAAGTTACAGAACTTTCATTCTTTTTTTTTCTTTTTTTTTATTTTGCGGAAAGAAAAACTCATTTCCTTGCTTTGCCTTGTTCAAACATAAATCTTGGGAAATGTTTATCCGCAATTCAAGAATCTCTCCTCCTCCGCCCCTGCTCTCTCGTGGAGGACGGCTTTAACCTATGACGCTTTATCAATATCCGACGCTTTGTAAAACTGACGGAGTTGGGTACACGCGAAGGATATTGTTTTCGCGTCTAAAACAGGATCGCATTTCAATTTCATGGTACCCAAAGGTCGTTCGTTTCCGCCTTTAATTACGCAACAATATCCGCAGTTTACCCTCGTGTTCATTAGACCGCGTGTTTCGCTTTTCACTTCGATTTTTATCCGGACGCCTGTTGGAGGGCTTCTCTAGGCTCTTTCTGCTGAAACCCTACGGTTGATTTATTATTTCTCAAATTAAGGCAGAAGTACCGGGATAAATGTAAACCAAAACATACTCGAACCTCACGTCGTAATTTCTGGCCTGAAAAATACGAATTCACCGACTGCCGCGCGGGAAGAAAAGAAAAATTCGATACTTCGTAAATTATCCGTTAACTTATTTACGGTCGATTAATTATTTCCAAATCGATAACGGATATTTTAGGGTTTAATCGGTTCTACTCGTGACTGATAGTCTAAAAAGTATGAACGATTAAGCGGTAGTCGATAAACCGAGCTGCTACAACGCGAGATCGCGTATTGAAAATTTATGTTGAAGAGTTTAAGCGAGCGTTCAACATTACGAATGCAATATATTACGGTCTCCTACGTCACGGCGTTTATCAGACAGGGTTTTAACTATTTTTCAATTTAAAATGTCTTCGATATAATCTTAATTGCAATCGAACCATTATTGGACCCTACAAATGTCTCGTTTTTCCATGTTTCCAAATGCTATCCATTTCAATGGGCGCAGAAACAGTTTTCCAGATTTTTCCAGTTAGCTTCTTGTACCAGGATTTCCCTCATAACTTGAAAACATTTCAAAAACTTAATTGCTAAAGACTACAAAATTTACCAATTCAATCGGTTTCAGTAAAGATAAAGCGGCATTATTAATCGCAATAAATACATCGAATTCATCGCGTCACGAGCCAAGCTAATACAAGAAGCTATCTGGAATCGCGAGCAACGAGTAATAAATGAATTAGCGGCTTGATTCATTCAAAATTCTATATGGGAATCGTCCCAGCGGTTTATGGCGCGCCGCTTGCGACGTCATTAATCTAGGAGTGCGCCATCTGGCGGAGCATCCCGCGAACTTATTCGACATTTATTAGATCGCTAACTTAACGCTTAATCGCTTGGTATGCTACATTAACTACGTTATTTCTTGTTTATGGCATTTCCTACCTACCGGTTCTATGTGCTCGAATAACAACAGCTGTTTCAACGTCACCACTGCGGGAATTCCGAACTAAATGCCGGAATCCGCGCTGTCTCGTTCGTTAGACGCTAACAACGTCGCGTTTGAAATAATTGAAAGTGCAGAATTAATAAAAGATGAAAAATTATCGTAAAAAAAAAAAAAAAAAATATTATATCGGCTATACGGTACTTTACTGTAAAATGTTTGTTTGTTTATGGAAATAAAAGTTATTATATGCCATCGAAACAGTATCGGACGCAACGAAATACGTAGCGAATGTTTTTCGACATATCAAAGAGTTTTGAACGCAAATGCTGAAAATAATCCCAACGCACACACGCACACATCGACGCTGAATAGGATTTTTATGCATCAGCAGGAACACTGCACGATGTGGCGAAGCTAGTCACGAATTTTGCCAACTCATGCGATTGCATAAAATCCAAACGTATGTATTCGCACGCGATTTTGTAAACGGATGTGCGTATGTTCGCCGAAGATACGGAATATCGCTGGATTTTACGATGCATGCGGATTTTTATGGTGGCTGAAAAAACAGGTAAATATCCAACAATTATTGGAAAAGTTATATATATCTTACCGGCAGGATAAGTGTCTTCATTCCAATAAGAATCGTCTAACGTGTAGTCGGCCTCTGTAACAAAACGAACAAAAAACATTGTATTAATTATTTGAATAAATCTACAGATTTAAAGATTTCAAAGGTTTAGATTTGACCCGAATGTGTACCGACAATTCGAATAATGTTTATGTTGTGTAAATTTCAAAGTCACGGAAACAAAGCGAACTTTGTTGCAAAATTTTTCAGTGTGCTTCATCAGGGCCAGTAGGAACTTCGACATTACTTGATGAAGTGCTCTACTGGTCCTGGTGAAGCAAAATTCAGCGGATGACTGAATAAACGACTTGAAATATTCCAGGATTTCAATTAACGATTAATAAATTTTCGAAGCAATATATCGTGAGCAAATGCTCCAGCGAATTTCCAGACCTAGAAAAGTGGACACGAAAGTCGTGGATTTAGCAGCCGGATGTTTTCGAAAATAAACTCGAATAAAACGGGCGTGTAAAGGCGTTTCGAGGTCTCGAGGGTCCATACGTATATATGCAAAGCAAACCAGAGCGGAAATCCTAGGCGAATAGATCGCCATTAATTTATTGCCACTTTTTAGGGGAACGCTTCGGAAACTTTCGGCTGGAAGTTTGGCAAGTTCGTTCGAACGGCACTTTGATTTTATCCGTATAAGAATAGAATTATTACATAGGAACGTATTGGAGTCGAGTGCCGTTTTATAAGTCGGTATAAGCGCACGCAGATTCATCTTTATTTTACGTCGCACTGTCTGACCGTACGTCGATAGTTTCTACTTCGAAGGCAGCGCCGTTCAAATCCTACGTCATATTCGTATCATTTCGTAATTGTTAATTAGGTTAGATGGTATTGGAGCAATTCTACATTCACGTTACGACTAATGAATATTTCATTATCTGATTCAATATTATATTCAATTTGAATATTCGCAATTCTGTTATCGTTAATGAAGAATTTCGAATGTAAATTGTGATTGGAGATTTATAAATTAATAAATACAAGAAAAAAAAATTAAATATATATGTATCCACTAAACAAGTAACCTACCTGAAACGTTACATTGCATCAATTTGTTAATAAAAAGTAATAAAAGCAACATTGCTAAAATAAGAATGTCTCAGTGAGGTTTCAGTACAGTGATTGCAACCGCACAGAAACTTTTAAAATGGTACGTTTCTGTAACCGGAAAATGTTTAGCGGGTATAATAACTTTCCAAACAAAAAAAAATAATTCATTAACAAACAAATACAGTTTGTTGTAAATTAAACAAACTGAATCGAATTGTTGCAATAAAATTTTTTACGCACAAAATCGAGGTGTTCGACTACATATTGACACGTTCTACTTGAACGTTTTCATTTCGCTCGGGTATTTTTCGATATTTTCCTATAAACGTTTTTGTTTTTAGTTTACGGAGTTTTATTATTTTTGTTATTTTTAAAATGTTTTTATTTGTATCCATTATTTTTTGGTTTAAAATAAAAAACATAGTATTGTGCAACCATATACTGAAAAATATGACAAAAAACGCGAAAAAAGTACATGATGAAATGTTGGTCCTAAACGTTTACATTTCTTTTTTGATGAAACTTTATGAATATTGAGAGAGAAAGCGATTTGATTTTCGTCGTTTATTAAATTCCAATGTAGATTATGTTTTTTACGTGGTCGCTTCGAGAGCGGAACAATTCATCATATTCTGGACGTGACAAGTGTACACACCCTCGACAACGTATATTAGACAGCTAAATCTGTTGCAGGACGTGATGAATCATAAACACAAACTGCCGCTGATCGAATTACTGATTAGATTTAGGGGACAATATTTTCGAAATCGATCGGAATCTTTGACAAGCGACGTTCATGATCTTTACGTGCGTTGCGATTGAACGCGATCATGGGATCATCAATCGGGAATTACATTTGCATTGTAGTTATCGATTTAATTTCTCTCTCTCTTTTTTTTTTATCGAAAAATGTAAAAATATGAATGTCCAAAAACATCAGTTATTTTGACGCCTAAATATTTTCCTAAAATTTTCAACTATTTTTAATGAGGCGTTTAAAAAAGAACTTTATCGACGTTCAAATATTCGAAAGTAAATCGAACCGGATATAATGATCCATCCACGCCTTCGATTACGGCCGTTAACGTAATGAAACGAAGATAAAAAAAAAAAAAAATTGTGGAATAATCACGAACTCGTGAATATTCAGACCTTCGCCTCCTTTCGTCGTTCGGATTTCGCCTCGGCCGGGAACGAGTGCAAACGCTATATAATTACATAAAATATAATATGCATACAGACTCCAATAATTGAATGCGATTATTCATAAAGTTTGATAGAGAGGGCGCGAACTTTCCGGCAGATGCCCGGCAAGAATCGCCAAGTGAATCGCGGCCCGAAGAGCGAGACGTCAATTAAACTTTGCCCTCCGCTGGCATGGAAATAGACCTGATTTCTGTACGCCGCAGCCAAGAATAAATAACTCTTGTTTTGCGAAATTATTTCGAGCTTTGACTCTACTTGACCGTGAAACGCTTAAGCAGGACCTGAAAATAGATCACTTAAATGTATACGTAATATTATAGGAGGGGTGTCTCGTTGTTGACATTTCTTTCACTGTGCTTCATCGTGGCCAGTAGAGTACTTCATCAGGGTGTGTCGAAGTTCATACTGGACCTGATGAAGCACCTACGATAGGCTCTCCTATTCGTCACGTATGTTATTTACTAAAACACTTTCGAGACATTTACTCGACTGCTTTTCCAAGTTTGCGAATGTCACACTACTGTAATAGTCGTACAATGTAACTACTGGACTGGTTACAAAAGAAAACAGAACTTTGTTGCCGACGTTTTTCAGATTTGTTCGTTATGATTCATCAGGGCCAGTACAGCAGTTCATCAGGGTGTGTCGAAGTACTTACTGGTCCTGATGAAGCACCTACGATAATCAACGCCAAGTGAATCATCAGGCTCTCCTATTCGTCACGTATGTTATTGAAACACTTTCGAGACATTTACTCGACTGCTTTTCCAAGTTTGCCAACGTCACATTACTGTAATAGTCGTACAATGTAACTACTGGACTGGTTACAAAAGCAAACAGAACGTTCTTGGTGACGTTTTTCAGATTTGTTCGTTATGCTTCATCAGGGCCAGTAGAGCACTTCATCAGGGTGTGTCGAAGTACTTACTGGTCCTGATGAAGCACATCGCGAAATTTGCACGTAATATACAGAATGTAAAATAGCGAACTCGACTTTATATCCTAGACGTGTTTGCAGATATAAAGGGTGTCTCGGAAAAAGTGACTTTATTTCTATAGTTTATTTCGAAATTCATCTCAACGTTCTATTGTCGCGTAGTGTCATCATAAATGTTGCTTCATCAGAGCCAGTAGTAGGAACTTCGACAACACCCGATGAAGTGCTCTACTGACAAAAGCAGTGAAACAAAGTCGCGATTTCCGAGACACCCGCCATGTCTCCAGACGAACGAGGTCGTAAATGCAAAACTCAATTTACGACATTAAGGCGGATATAAAATGCATGGAAGTCGAGTAATTGAACATAAACGTAACATCGGAGCGGTTCATTGGAACGAAATTGCCGCCTAAACCGGAATAATTAATTTTCAATTAATATGGCGGAGGGGGAGGAAGTACGTGGAGGCCATGGGTCGTTAAAACTTAATATGCACTGATCCAGCTCTGAATTTAGACTTTCCGCGCCCGCCGTTCTTACAGTTCCCGTCGGCTGACGAAATTAAATGTAAACAAATTAGCGTAAGCCGCTTTAATTTCTTCGCCCTCTTAAAGCCCTCAGCGGCCACACGTGGGATTTCCGAGGACAAACGGCTTTTAATGGGCGCAATTTAAAGGGCGTATAAACATTCCAATTATCTCGCTTTTTCTTACCCAGATATATTAAAGGATTATTATTGAAATAGTGGAAAAAAAAGAGATTGGAATTATACATGTGCTTTCGGAGATGAATGCTATTTCTTTAAGAGCCCAGAGCTTTTCTATAATCACAGAGTTTGAAACGCTTCCCAGAGCTATTATTAATGTTAGGTTAGGTTAGGTTATGTTGGATGGTATTCATCTATTTCTTTAAGAGTCCATCAGAGCTTTTCTATAATCACAGAGTCTAAATCGCTTCTTAGAAATGATAGAACGGTTGTTATTAATAAAGCTATTATTAAAGCTTTTTTGAAGCTTTTATTAAAGTTACTGGCAAATTACAGGCTTGGATGACTGTATCATTGGATTAAAACCGAATGTATACAGGTAGTGTTCGTATGTTTGGGTTAGTAACCCTGGTAAAAATCGAACTGTACGGGAAGTGTACACTGGTCCAATTACATTTTCTGTGCATCTCGTGTACAGTTAAAACAGCGTTTAACTGTACACGAGCTGTACTTTGGACACCCCGTACATTCGGATTTTCACCAGGGAAGTATGCTGAATGTAATACAATGCTGGCAGCGGCATTAACTGTACTAAATGTACTGAACTTAATCGTACTAAAGTTATATATAATTGTACTAAGTGTATTGTTTTTAATATGCTAAACGTACTGAATGTTCTAAATGTACTAAAGTCATTACATATACTAAACGATCTGGTATTAAATGTACCAGGTGTAATACTGTTTTAAACCTACTTAATCCACTAATTATACTAAACAGTCGAAATGTTGTGTTTTTAATGTACTAACTGTACTAAATACAGTGTTGAATTTTCTAACGTGCTAAGTATATATCATCGATGCTAATTGTATTAAATGCAATAAATGTACTATCTGTTCTAAATACGTTAAATTAATACACTAACTGTACAAAATCTATAAACGTATAAAATGTATTGACTGTACTAAACTACTAAACATACTATATGTGAAATTTATTGTTTCAAAGGTTTCGATTGTACTGAATGCCTTGAACGTACTATTATTATACACTAATTGTACTAAATATATTCGATATATTAAATGTTTCAAACCTATAGACGTCCGTTATACTAATTGTACTAATTGTACTAACTGTACTAACTGTACTAACTGTACTGAATATAGTAAATGTATTGACGATACTAAATATACTAAATATATACTAATTATACTAAAAGTAATAATTGTACTAAATTGACTGCTCTAAATGCACTAAATATACTAAATACACTAAATTGTTATTAGTTCACCAAATGCATTAAATATATAGTGAATGTTTTGACTGTACAAAATATACTAAGTATACTAAATATACAATTTGTTCTAAACCTAAAAATGTACTAAATGCAATCAGTGTACTATATAGACGCTATTGCTGTTCTCAACTTACTAAATGCATTAAATATACTGAATGCATTGACTGTACTAAGTTTACTAAATCTACTAAATGTTCTAAACTTAATAATGTACTAATTATAAACTAATTGTACTGAATTTCTTTTAGCCACTACCCTGTCCTTAATATCCTGCACGCGTTCTACACTATGTCGTAAAATATACTAATTGCTGTAAATATGTTAAATGTATTGAATGTACAAAATGTAAAAGATGTGACGAATGTACTACTAAACATACTAAATAATGTACCGATTAATAGCTACACGAAGATGTTAATTTCCTTATGGTCGACTCGAGAAAACGTATCCGAGCGGTAATTCGCATCGTTTGGCCGGAATTTTAAATCAAGTTTCCTTTTTCGAGATACGCATTCTGTAAATAATTACGAGAAATTCCGGAGCTTGTATACAATCAACGACGAAATATTCGCGGAATTCCTATTTTCAGAAAAATCAATCGTAAAAAGAAGCTACGACTTATTTACGTAACGACGACCGCCCCCAGGTGAATCCAATAATCCCTGATACTACTCGAAGACTTTCCCCTTAATATCGCGAATAGTCCTTTTTATATATATATATATATCGACGTCGATTAATGGAAGCCTCAAACTTTCACTTTTTATACATCATCAGTTGATAAACGATTGAGACTTTCTTCAAATTTATTTTAATTACAACATTACGAATAAATGTTTATTCAAAGTGCGGCAAACAATAGGACATCACAGTAGTGACCTCAGCCGGTAAATGCGTGGCCCAGTCGGTAACGACAGTAGTTCATCTTTGAACTTCGATCAAAATAGAACAGGCCTTGTAAAACCCAAGATTAGCGAAAACGTATAGACGAACTTAGTAAAGATAATAACGATTTGAAACTATATGCGCACGCGCTGAACCGCCAGATTGCTGCCAAATTTTGCGAGGCACCTCCATCATAACAATAATAATGAGCCCGCTTTTACCGATACGCAAACATTACCGTCCGCCTTGCGCTGAGTCATAAGCTTATACCATCGATATTATAAGATTACTGATAATAACCGCGTCGCCTGATAACGATCATGCTTCGGAATACAAAACTTTCCAAATCACGTATATAACCTCCACTTTAAATCATGATTGCGCCAAATCCCAAATAACAACAGATCTGATCAGGTTTGCCAACTTACACTAAAATTGTAACTATATAATCCCTCATAGGGATTAAAAACAATTATTTGTAAAGCGCTTGAGTTGTTGGCAATCCTGGACCGGATAAAGTTGAAGGAAAAACATCCTGGTCAATTGTAATGTAGGAAACTAGGCAATTGTGAAAAAGTGTTCTCATATTGTAAATAACAGCAATTTTTAGGAAATTTTAGGATCATTCAGTGTATTCTGGTAACTTATAGTGACATTTTAAGTTATCGTTGGTACTTATCGGCTAATTTCTAGTTCTTTTTAATATCCCTTTTTTAATGAAATACAGTAGCATCTCCGGATAAATTCATGGTGATATTTCCCGACACACATAGTTACTTTTCTGGTAATTTCTAGTAACATTGCAGCTAAACATCGGTAACTTAATAATCTTTTAGAGATTTCTGTTAAATAGGATTTCGGGCGATTTATCAAATTATATGGCACTTTTCAAAATTACGCCACGCAACTTTTATGACAAATTTTAACAAAGTTTCTAGTGACTTTTCTGCTGAGGATAAAATAACTCATTATCATTAAAACGGTACGGACATAGTATATTAATTTTTAATCAAAACAGTTGTAATTATTTTAATCTTAAATTAAAAAAGATATATAATTTTAAACGATTAAGTTCTAAGTAATAAATGTAATTGTAATAAAGTAACTAGATACATCACTAATTAACCAATAAAAATCACTAAATTGTATGTAAAACTACTAGATTCTTATTTTATCCAAACCCCCAGAACGTCACTAAATTAAATATGATGTTTTAAGATAAAAACTATTATATTTCTAAGAAATATTGAACGAAACTACTCGTGATGGGTTTGAGAAAAATTACTAGGTTTTAAAATAAGTAACTAGGTGTTTAATTAAATTTTCCAGTAAGATCACTAGACCCCCAATACAATTACTGAAAAAAAATATTATTAGATTTTTGAATAAAAATTACATTTGTAATATTTTTGTAAATTTCCCCCTAATTCAACACCTAAAAATGGCGGTCACATACATTCGTAGCGTACACACGTATGTACAGGCGGGTACTTATCGCATTCCGTTCGGTATTTGGCACACAAGCCCGTTGGGGCCCTTGATTCCTAATGCAATTTAATTTAAGTAAAGAAACGACGTGCCAAGTGAATTTCGCATCCAGCTAGTTTCCCCGGTTTCCGTTGTAATTCATTTCGATAGCATTTGTCGTGGCGACATCCCGGACGAGCGGAATAAGTAAGCAACACCGTCGACGACTGTACGGCCGATCGTTTAATCCAGAAGCAGGGCGCGCGCGTTACGAATGTAAATACAAAAATCGAGCGGGGAACCCCCTAACTATATATTTCTCGTAGCTTTATTTACGAAGCACGTATCTGCAGCGTCGATTCTCTCTCGCATTACCAAATGTAAATGGCTTGATTAACGTCCTGTAATTTCCACGTATAAAGTAACAGAAGGAACGAGCATATCTGAAAAGTTACTAAATTTTTCATGGGGTAATACTAGTGATATCTGAAAAGTTACTAAATTTTGCACGAGATAATACTAGTGATATCCAAGTCGAGGAAAGTTGAAATATTCTAGTGAAAAATATAAAATTGTAAGTTGGTTGAATATGTTTGTCGTCTAAGTTACTAGATACTGTATAAAATACACTAGAAGATACGTAATAAATCTACTAGAAAATACACTAGAAGATGCGAGATACTAAAAGACTTGGCATGATCCTAAAAGTTAATAAAGCAGTTATTACTTTTAGTAACTTTAGTAACATACATAGTAACTTTATGAAGTACTATATAATTTTACTAAAATGCTACTTTTTATTGTTATGAAATTTCAATAATATTAAAACGTTGAAAAATAATAAAAATAATTCTAGTAACAATATAAAAAATTGTGACTAGAAAAGAAAATAGAATCGACAAGTCACTAAACAATTTTTAACTGTTACCTCACTTCCATTAAACGTTTTTAAATGTTACTTAAATACAGTTACGACTGAAAAGTATTAAAATTACAAATCGTAAAATGTTACTAGAAAAGAATTAAGCATTCCCGTAAAATTATAAAAGTTACCGCGTGATACTAGAAAAGCACTACAAATTAACGGGAAGTATCAAAAACTGTTGATAAAGACAACAAAAATCACGATCTAATTCTAAAAGTTAGTAGATGAATGTTACAGTGATATTACTAGTTTGTAATATTAACCGTTAACATTACGAAATGGTGATGTATCGATGAATATTTAACACATGTGTGTGTACTGAAACGGTAATGTACGCAAATGTTTACAAAAAGTAATTACTAGAAAACTGTAATCTTATAAAATTACATTAAAAGTAACTAGGAATATGTTTCTACGTATAGTAGCTTTTGTGAAAAGTTACTATAAAAATTTATGTTTATGGTAACTTTGAGAATCACTATAAAACTCGTAACAGATGTACAGAAGCATACTATTCTTTATTAAAAACTAATTATATTGACCTTGTTAAATTACTAAATTTACTCAAAGTCACCAGAAAGGTACTAAACTCGAGTTGAACTGTATTTGTATGAAATGTATTAATAATTTATCTCGTACTTTAATTGTTAAATTTTCTTACTAGTTTTCTTACTTAAACACTAGAAATTATACTATGTACGTACTAAATGTTACTATAAAGTTCCTAGATATTTTACTATAAGTTACTAGGAATCATACTGTATATATATAAATTTTACTATAAATTTTGAAAATTACGTCAATTGATGGCAGACTTGATTATGTCCGTAGTAATTTGTGATTTGGTAAAACCATGAACCACTTGAATGTCGGATGATTTGTAAATTGTATATCGAGAATTGTGTTCGTTAGGAACTTAAAATCGTATATAGTATTCGGAAATTAATTAATTTTTTTTATGAGTTCAATTGATTTCCTCGAACTTGAAAATCATTTGAAAAATTGATAACGCGCCACGAAAACATCCCATTTAAAAGTCGACATTAAAAATGAAATATGCGTATATCGATATATATTTTACGCGCTAATACGAACGATAATAACGATCATTCGAGTTATTTACGCAATAAATCGGGTGCAGGTGCTCTTATCATATATGTCCTATAAAAATTGTTTACGAGACATTACGCCTATCTTCGATCTACGATTTATTCGATTCTGAAGTCGCAGCGGCATAACGACGAGCCATTATAATTTCATATCCTCGCGTCTTTCATCGGGCGACATCGAATCTGCTTTTAAATAAATAATTAAGTCGAGTTGCTCGTTAATCTTGGAAGCATATATCGTTACCGTAGGGACGTAATACCCACATTGCGTATTCACTGAGTCCTCATGAAACTTGCATCGTGTCTTTTCGAACTCGCCATCAATAATAAATATATATATATCACGAGGATTTCTCGATTGAGCTTGTATTGTATTTTTTATAACCTGAACAACATTCTGAATATATAGATGCGTCGTTCGGTTACTTACAGCATCGTATATCTTGAAACTTTAATTACGTTTAATTAATTGTGCTTCAAACGTTCGAGGTAGTATATGATGCTTTGATGTGTTCAAGTTTACATCGGGCTTAGACTTTCATTCCTCATAGAAACGTTTAAAACTGATAAGGTTATCTCTGATAGTGGGTCACCTATCCAATATCTGCACGCGACAAGGTGTGCTCAACTTTGTAGATGGATGGTCCTTTTCTTATCTGTCTTGCTAACGATCGTTGCGTTGGAAAAGTTTAAAACTCCAAGAGTTGCGAAAATGTTTCGGATGAAAATATCTAATCTCGGGATCAGATTTTCAGACCATCAATTGATGAAGTAAATGAGATAATAATAATTAAGGAAATTTATTTCCATGCAGCTTAATTACGTCGTCATGTACTTCAGACGAATGGAATCAAAATAAACATCAAGATAGATGTCAAAATAGATGTAACATGATAGATATTAGCATCATAGAATAACATCATGGAAGGCATCAGCATATTATTTACTGACATCAATTAACGTCATGAATACATAAACATAATTAAGTCACATCGTAATAAATCTCAACATGGTACATTCATGGACATCAAGCGAAAGTCATTAAACAAAAGACATCAACTTAGAAAACATAATTATTTTAAATTATCATCCACATCAATTATTAGAACGACATCATGAAATACATCAACATGTTTACATTGTCATCAAATTACTCGATTCACATCACAGATATCAATATAATTGATGTACATCAACACCTTATATGTTTTTAATTGATATTTTAATATTAGTATGCTTCATACCAATTTGATGTCATGGTTGATATTGTCTACTGACATCAATTAACATAATGAATAGATCAACGTAATTCAAACGCGTGGTAATACATCTTGACGTAGTAAATTGAATTCGAGCACATAAAATGAAAGACATCAAATTGAAAGACACCATGATGGATATCATGATAATGTCAACGTATTACAACGATATCGGAGCAAACACAATGGTCTATCAACATTTAAGATTGTCATCTTGGTAACCATCAATTCACACGATATATATCAATATAATCGATGTACATCATTAGTCAACATTTTAATTGGTATTTTCATACGAGTATGTTCATAACTGATATTGATGACTTTGTTGATATTGTCTACTGACATCTATTAACGCTGCGAATACATCAACGTAATTCAGCCACCTCTTAATAAATCTCAACTTTCTAAATGGAATTCGTGGTCATCAACTAATAGAATAGCACTATGAAATACATCAACGTAGTTAATTTGCGTTATGAGTGTCATCCAATTAATTGATTCACATCACGATTGACATCAACGTAATTAATTTACATCATGATAGACATCAACGTAATTTATTTACATCATGATAGACATCATCCTTATGATGTAATGGAGCATACTGTATAAAAACGACGCATAAAAATCTCAACATAATACAACAACATCACGTCGGGTATCAACCTATTCAATTTATATCATGGCAAATATAAAGACAATCGATTCGTACCATGATATTCTACAGCGCAATAATTCACATCGGGTTAAACATCAACACAATTGACTCAGAAGATGGTAGTATCATCGAGTTGATTCAATTACATCATCATAAACATCAACGTAATCAATTCATACCATGACAAACATGATCGTGTCGCATCATGATATACATAAACTTAACACAACATCATCATGGAATGCATTGACATAATTGTTTTACATCATCAACAAATATTTACATCATTTCAATAGATGTTTTTATTATCACGTTAATATTGATACTGATGTTGTTAATAATCAACATCAACATTGAATTCTATGTAGATGTCACCCAAGAGTGTAACCATGAAAAGAAGATTTATCGCCCAATGATCATTTATTCAAGTCAGAAAGTTTCGACTTTAGTAGGATTCGACGCCCAAGCCCCGTCAAATCCATTCGGGGCGCGACTTGGCGTCGTCTTCGGGACAAGACTTAATCGCGCAGTTGCCGGCAGTAAATTTCGGCAACAACTGTTGAAAAGTCGGCACTTGGCGTGCGGGGGCGACTGCCGGGAAATTCCGGCGTTGGGTTGATGCCGGTTCGCGGTGGACGGCCGCGCTTTGGGGGGGGGGGGGTGTACGAAGGGGTTGACGATGGTGAGCGGCCGGATGGGGGATTGGGGGGGGGGGGGGGCTTGGGGGGCAATGCAATCAATCTTTGAGAGGCAGATGAGTACGGACCTCAAATATAGGGCAACACAAATTCCGTCCGTCCACGTGTCGACGTGAATGCGCAACCGCCTGGGTTGTAATCGATATCGTCGACAAGGTACCACGCCCTGCACCTGCGAGATGCAGCGGCACGGACGCTTTGCATTCGCGACGGCTACGTCGACATCTGCGGGCCGGCGATACAGACGTCGACGGCGTCGGGCATTTCGCCGGATATCAACACCCAGATCAATCGACGAAAGGAATTCCCCGGCGACGACACCCTACGATAGGAATGCCACTGCACTGGGAAATGAGTTTCGCCTCGTAGACGAAAAAATGTGCCCAAAATTCGTAAAAGTCTCGAAATGGAAGCTGTTGATGAACGCGTTTCATAAAGTTATGTCATTGAAAATAATAGATGTTGAAAATCTGATGTCGGGGTAATTAGTACCATGTCTGTAATCGATCAATAACTCGAAAATGTCGGACGATTACGTTGACACTTTGATGTTAATTAGCAATTCAACTTCTTCAAATGTTAATTATGTTGCTGGAATTACTTGTAAGCATCATCGCTGATCGATTATCCTTCGGAACATCACCAGAAGATAAAGAAGCATTATCGATACATCACCGATGCAAATATCCGTACGCTTTTAGCGACATCAGGAATAATGGATTGATCTTGTGCAGTTTGAAAAGATAATTCAAATTATAGTTATTTGATTTTTCAATCAGCATTCGCTTGTTGCGCAGGTAACTGATAGCGAAAAGGAATGCATGTTTAATGATCACTGCCATATCTAATAGATGCTGTCAATTATTCCGACGCCTCATTGTGCGGCGAGGAAACGTTGATGTTAATCGATGATGGTAAATATCTTAATTGTGTTACATTAATTGGTGCATTTATTATCTTTATAGATGCCATCAACTCTTCATCGATTGCACTGATGCCGTGAACGTCACTTCCAACTTTGTCAATCAGTTCACATGAGAAAATATGTGATGTGATTCTAGTGAACTGACATCGTGAGAATGTGCAACATCAAGTACAACGTGGTTGAAACTCTTCGTCGATCATTTTAATAAATGACACGTTTCCATCTGAATATGATGTACGTGTATTACTGATAATGTCAGTGGAAAGACAATCGTTACACGGAATATGGAATGATGTCAATGGCGACATCCTAATACTTATTTAAAGTGTACAATCGGCCATTATCAAATGTTTTACTTCATTACTGGCCGATGCACGTTGACTATGTAAACCGAATGATGTTCGGAATGACATCAATTACATTGACAGTTTTTAAATGAAGTTTTGTTAGTATTTTTCTTGGCATAGGACTTGTAATTTCATTGAGCAGAAAAGATGAAAAACTGTCTATCCAATTAGTTGATCGTGTTTGACATGTGTTCATTTTGATAATTAAGGAAATGTGAATCCATTAAACAAACATCCATGATATCCATGAGTCATATGTGAGCTTTGATTAAGTGATTAGAATGTTGGAGTCAAGATGTGTATTTAATTTTAGTATGGAGCGAGATTAAAGCAATTACTTTAAAGGAACATCATGACCTTCAATTCTATCTTTAAAAAAAAACAATGGTTTAGCGATTAATGATGTTGAGATCGTTATCAACACATTGATTAAAAATATTAATTTTTAGCTCCTATAAAAAGGAATAATTAAGTTAATAGCACAATGTCGCTAGTGAAATAATAGCAGTTTTCAAGTCCACTGCAGCCAGAAGCATCGAGCGGTTGTGAAAACGATAGAAAATTTGCAGTTCAACGTTCCGCAAGAGTACATTTTTCATGGTTATATGGAATATTATCCGTATTGATTTAGAATGAAAAAAAAAACTGAAAAGCTTTCAATATACGTTTATACGATGACATAATATCCCTGGTGGAAGTCTCGGATTGAAACCTCGCCCGAAATGTCCCGAGCCATTTCGTAATCCGAAATCTGTTTCCGTTCGAATTCGAAGTAATGTCGAAAAAATCCTTCTCCCCGTTTTATTAAGTTCTTTCATTATTATTCTGTCATTTCGAATTTTGTTTATAATTATTTTTTGGTTATAGTATTGTTTATAATTTTGATTTATTTCCTTGTTTTTTTTTTTTTTTGTTTCCTGAAACTTTTATCTGTACAACTGCGACCAATCTGAGACCGAATCAATAACCATACCAATACCAATACTACTAAATCTAATTCGATTCCAATACCAGGAGCAACATGAAATCGAATATTGATGTCAAGATGCAACATAGAATAGAACAAGACTGAACCAAGACTCTTTATGTCTTGTTCTTGGTTTTGCTTTGCCCCTTATTGGTTTGATCACTATAGATTAAAGAATGATGTATTTTTCAACATCATCAAATAATTGATGGCGAGTATCAATCGATCCTTTATAAACATTAGTGAGAAATGATTCGAGAATATCACGGATATCCGATTTCTCGGATGTCATATAGGTTTTATGAACATCAAATATGAACATCAATCATCTATTTAAGGCTGTGTTAATACTTAATGAAGACATCAACATCATTCGACTATTTTAGAATGAAACTATAGTCATCATTTTTTGATATCATTTATGTGAATATTTGACATCAATTTAATAATCAAAGGTTGAAAGTTACGAAGGACATCATTATCAACATCCTGATTAGACCATTAAGTCAAAAGTTGATAAACCAATTGATGATTTTCATCTTTGAATGATAATTTAAGGACGCAAACATCAACTTTCAAATTCATACGATCCATCAAAAGTTTAAAACATCGACATCAATAAATTATTTGAAAATATCATGTACTTAAGACGAATGGAATCAAAATAAACATCAAGATAGATGTCAAAATAGATGTAACATGATAGATATTACAAGGACATATTATTTACTGACATCAATTAACGGCATGAATACATAAACATAATTAAGTCACATCATAATAAATCTTAAGATGGTAAATTTAATTCATGGACATCAAGCGAAAGTCATTAAACAAAAGACATCGATTTAGAAAACATAATTATTTTAAATTATCATCCACATCAATTATTAGAACGACATCATGTAATACATCAACATATTTACATTGCCATCAAATTACTCGATTCACATCATAGATATCAATACAATTGATGTGTACTTTAAAAATAATTAAAACATCATCATCATCATTTATATATTTATCAATTCAGATTAGCGTTCCAAATATGAACATCAATCATCTATTTAAGGCTGTGTTAATACTAAACATCATTCGACTATTTTAGAATGAAACTAAACTCATAATTTTTTGATATCATTTATGTCAATAGTTCACATCAATTCAATAATCAAAGGTTGAAAGTTACGAAGGACATCATTATCAACGTCAAATCAACAGTTGATAAACCAATTTATGATTTTCGTCGTTGAATGATAATTTAAGGACGCAAACATCAACATTCAAATTCATACGATCCATGAAAAGTTGAAAACATTGACTATTATTGATACATTATTTAGTCTCGTCAACATTCGACACCCGTGTTGTCGATTGTTCCAAGTCATTTATTTCGCGTATCATCTTCCTACATCACTTCCCACATGTATATCGCGCATCTTTTTTTTTCTTTTTTTTTTTTTTTGTCAACAGGAATTGATGTTAGCCGTTCTTTCCCGTCGACATAATGCGATTACGCAATGAAGCTCGTGTCGCCGCAGCTTCCTCGATGACACTGATGTATATCGATGATTGGAACTTCGATGTTAGTCGTTTATTCATACAGAGGGCTTGTACGCTTCGCCGTCAACGGGGCTTTTTGAAGCAAAGCCCGTTTTCCAGGACGGATTTCTTCTGCGAGAAATTTTCTCGCGCGGTATGATAAACTTTTCAGCACAATGCCTCTGGAGAAATTGAGTTCGGTCTTGCCGATATTGGATGCTCGAATTCGATCCCACGGATTTCCCGGCTGTTTAGACACTCCGCAATTTTCCAACTTGTGCCAACGGGGCTGTACGTTCCCGCGAATTACGATAAAGTTACACGAACTGTATATATACTGCAGCGGTGCCAGCGCGAAACAACTTTGCGATTACTAACGAGGCAAGTATGCGTCATATCGATTTTCTTCCGCTGTAATTCCACTGAGATTTTTACCCAAACTGCGAAGAAAGATGGATTTTTCAAAGGTCGTTTTTAGGGACTTTTCATTGCGGACACCCTGTAGATAGTATATATCGAGCACGTCTATATGTACAGGGTGTCCGGAAAAGAGAGAACTGGAAACTTCATCAAAAAGTATTTCAATATGACAAGTCGTTCGCGAGAAACCGACGAAAGGGTCGGAAAAGTAATGCTTTGCGCCCGGTGATACGTGATTTTCTATATAATATAACTTTAACATTGATTAACGATGTTAAAAAAAATAATAGTGGATAGTCCATAAAATGATCAAGACAATAAGTGATTGATATTTAAAATTGATCGCGTAGATTTTTCGAAAAAAAATCCTATAAGACAGAAGATCGAGGAAATCACACCACGCGTCGAGCGAAATCGTTAAAACTCAGCAAGCTTATACAAGAATATGCTACAATTTCATAATTTCGTTTTTTTCGCCTTGAGTGGCAGCAGATTGTAATTTTGTAATTGCAGCATTATCGACGCGCAATATCGCATTGCAATAAATTTCTCGTAAATAACGAAGTGCGAATTAATCACCGTTATAACTCTTTCGGAATCGATCGTCATAAACGCGACAATTGATTAATGAGGTAATGAAGAGTGACTTGGGCAAAAAAAGCGGTGTCGGAAATCAATCGTAGAGTCAATCGGGCCGATCGAAATTATTTTTCTATAATAATGACGAGAGAAGAATATTAAATCGGTCAGTTATTATATTGGCTCCGATTTAAATAACTATATCAATGCTGTTATCACGGACTCTTATCGGCTATTACCTGTTGCCGAATCATTATTTCGTTTTTATCAACTTTCATCAACTTTTATCAGTCACGAATAATTTGTCAAGTTTTTATTTTATTTGCTTGTTTTTATCAAGGGAAAATTGTTTTCTTTTCAAAAATTGTCGGTGGTAATTTAAAATACAAAATGGCGAACAATCGATGAAAGTATTTCGTTTTTTTTGAGGTTGTAATTCTGAATACAAAATGGTGGATCCAATAGGGCGAATGAATTTTAAAGATTGCCAACAACATCATTTGTAAAGCTAAGTATTTCGCACCTTAAAGACGTTGATTACGAATTAAGAATGCAAAATGGCGGATCAAACCGTACGACGATTGAATTTTGAAAATTTTTATTTTACAATACATACGATTAAATACTTTACAGTATACCAGCTTGTTCCATTATTCGTGAAAGTGTTTCGTTTTGGATCGCCGTTTGTGGCAATTCAAAATGGCGGATCCAATATGGCGTATGGCCTTTACGCGATTTCATTCTAGAAAAATAATCGCGAAGGTAAGAGTTTCCATCGATTAGCCGTCATTTTGCATCCATCACAACGAATCGCTAAAATACCTTCTTTTTTTAGCAATTTGCTACTATTTTTATCGGAACAAGAAGTTCAATATGCAACATTAAGAGGTTCTAAAGATATAACAAAGTCTATAATCGAGTAGATGAATAAAGGAAGGTCATTATTTAATCATCCCGGAAGATTTTCCACCATCGGGTAGCAAAAAGAAAGCGATGCACAGAACCGGAAGTGCCGTGTCAGGATAGGTGAGTTGAAAGGCGGAACTTTTGTTCCTCGGGCAGAACTTGCAATTAGCTAAGAATACTCGCGTATAAAACTGTATGCATGTAAACACGTGCATATATATATATGTGTACCCTCGCTGTTAAAAGGCTACAATAGCAGTCGCGTGACTTCTTCTTTCACGTGGATTCCGCGTAATGAATCTCGGCAGATGCTAATTCACTTCGCGTGACGAGTTTGCGACAGCGCGCTTTCTGCGACTGCTTTATAGCGTCATCTTTTATATGTGTGTGTGTGGGTCAAAAATGACCCTTTTTCGTTTTTTTAAGTCATTCCAAATTGCCAAACGTTGTTTACATTTACGAATTTACGAGAGTAGGACAAAGCGGACTAATCGCGCGCAGTGTTGCCAGATGTAGCTTGGGTAGCGAGTAAAACAAATCCAAACTCGAACATACGCACTGTTTTGACTGGAAATGTAACGAGAAGAGGGCGCCTTTAAATAACAAAAAATCTACATTTGTTTCTGTGTAAAGCTGCGCTGGGAGTGGAAGTCGTGCATCAAACGTCTTTTGACATTTGACAACAACAAAGGAATCGTTTCGTACGTACAAAGAGGTCTTTTTCGAAAAATGAGATCTGATGAATTGAGAAATTTTTGAAAAGCTAGCAAATGTTTTAGAGTTGATAGAAGTTGATAAAATCTGAAACAAGGTTATGACGAAAGTTACGATGATGAAAATTTATGAAATCCTCATATATTGTTAAAGTTGACGAAACCTATCGAAATTCGTGAAAGATCAGAAAATTTTTAAAGAAATTCATCGAAAAAATATTGCAGTAATTCTGTAAATTGTCAACTTACGTTGACAAAAATGTACGAAACTCATATGCAGTTGCAAAACAAATGGTAAAGTTGAAAGAAAATCACAAAAAATGTGGATAAAAGGGATTGACAATTAGTAAAAGTCGATAAAAATCGATTAAAGTTGATAATGATTTCTGAAAGCAATTAAAACATTGCACCAACATTTTAAAGCTGATAAATAAAACTAATGGATTGAAGTTGATAAGAAATTTATTTGTTTACGTTTACTAAGGAAATGCTGTGAAAATTCGAGTCTAAAAAAAGAATTAAAATTTTGACAAAACTCATCAACATCTAACGTTGCATCATGAAAAACCAATCGAAAACAGACGTCAAACTTAAGGAAAGTGGATGGAAATCGTCAAAAACAGGCAAAAAATTGATATGAATCGTAAAATCTTCAAAAACTTGTTCCTGCAAGTACGTGACCAAACAAAATAGCCCGAACACTTTGCGGTGCCGATAATTTAAAAAATTCAGTTTACCGCAGCCTCATTGCATTAAGCAGCGATTTCCGCGCCATAAGCCGCCGGTGGTCGACTTGAATTTCAGTCACGTTCGATGTAATTCCCCTGTCGTTTTTCACGAAAACCCCATTAAGTTGGATGCAAGAAAATTAAATTTTTCGAACGCGTGCCCGCTTGCAAACAACCACCCGTTCCAACACGGTTACGGGGTGGGCCCGTTGATGGTCATTAAAATTTTACGAGTACCCATGCTTTGTTTCGACCGACGTTGAGATGCCTTTTCTCTACTAAAATTACTGAAAACGAGTGCTCTAACGTCGTTACATAATGTCGGAGATTTTCGTGCCCTTTGCAGCACCAGCCCTTGCAACAATGCTGCAAATGGAGTGACGCGAATGCGTTCGGTGGCTGAGATACTCTCCTGCATTTCTGGATGAATTACTCGCATTTTTGGAACAATGGGTAATTGGTTTCGAATTTGACGATGGCTGACTAGTTCCCGACTGGTCTCCGTTTATTGATGGAGCGAATGAATAAAACTCCATCCGTAATGTCATACGATTCAATCAACTGCGAGAAATCTCCTTCTGTGGGTAAAGTGGCATTTTACGCACGTGTATATGTAAAGTTGAATTTTCCCCGTATACAATAACGAAAATACCGTCGACGATCCGCTGGTAAATAAATAATGGATTTGCTCCGAATTGCCTGCGTATGAGCATTATGCAAAAGATGCGACGCGTGACAATGATAAACACCTTTCGATATCAAAAATAAAAGAGTCGAGTAAAACATTTCACGAGCTACATAACATTTCTAAAAGCGCCATTTGTTACGGGAATGAATAAGTTGGGCAAAATTGACCTTATATAGCCACTAAACATTTTGCCTTATAACGCACGATATCGTAAGGGGAGAATGATGTCGAAAGTATAAAAGACCTATTCTTCTTTACAACCTTGATTATCTTTCAACCTCGCTTCAATGGCAGATCTTTCCGTGCATAGATTTCTTTCCCCAACGGTCCAAAATGTTCATAAACCGACTTTTATGACGATAATGTTTACATATAATTTGGTAGTTCAGTTTTTTCTGCGACCGCTATTAATCTTCATTCGTTGTTGTTTCATCGAAAAGATGGCGTTTCTGACGATACAATAGACATTTGATGGATTTGTACAACCTGGCGATGTAAAATGTTTTATTCACAGTGTCAGCATAACCTATACGTTACGTATCGACGTGACACCACTTTCGATTCAATTATAGTCACTGATTTTTTTGTCTTATCCTGATTAATGCAGAACACGTATAATAAATAAAGGAAATGTACACTTAACAAAAAGAACACGGAATAAATATAAGAAAGGAGGAGTCGGTGTACGATAATAAAAAACATTGCGCATTGCGCCATCTGTCGGGTGTACCACTCAACCGCGTATATTCCGTATCTCTTATATGTATATATTATATGCTCGTTAGTTTGGAACGAATCAGTGAATCTCTCGTGTTCGGCAGTTTGTGGCCGAAACACATATTGAAATGTTAAGTGCACACGAATGGTTGCGAATCGCAACCGACATTTTTCCCGTGTGCATATACGAAATAACACGGTTACGACAATTATTAAATGTAACAAGAATAAAAATATAACGTCGGCTTCCATTAGCGACAGAGCTCGACGCTTTTCTTTGAAAAGAGCGTTGGCTGTGCAGTAATTAAAATTTCACTAATTTGACCAAATTACATCTGTTATTTGTACAAAATTAGCTCCTGCAAAATTAAAAATTTCTGTTAGAAAATGTGATCCGCCTCGGGGGAAATTTTTATAATTAAATTTTGAATTAATTAATTAATTCGTCGCGTTACGTTTATCGAAAGGGTGTTTTCTTTTTTTATAAAATATTCATACTTTTCAGTCCTGTAAATTTTCAAATGTGTACCAGAACTGCTCCGCAAGCTCCGAGTAATAAACGCGGAGTGCCAGATTGTGCCGCGGGTATTACATAGACAAACTGGGTTCGTTAAAGAAAAAACTTGGGCGAAACTTGGATAAATGGGCGTTTTCCTTTTTCGCGGAATTCCTCGGGCCACGACCCACATATATCTCAATTAAGATTATTGCATTGAAGCAGTTTATTAACATTTGTTAGTCCAGCTGCGTTCGCCCCGTGAACGTGACCCCGCGTTCGGCGCCAAATTTGACGGGTACATATAACGAACGCCACTTTTCATTTCAATCCTCCCCCCCCCCCCCGCCCCACTCCTTCATCTCGCTTCAAATGCGAGAGGCATATTAAATTCCGAACAGGCGAACGTCGTTTGCATATGATTTTTCGACGACCTCACGTCCCTTCTTTCGATTTTCGGGGTCTTTAGGTGGAAGAAATTTGGGGATTTTCCAAAAGTGTTGCGAACATCGGAAAAGACGTTCCTATTTTCCAAATTCGAAATTCCATCGTCGACCATTATCGTAAAAACGTATAGTGACATTTCTGGGAATTGATTTAATGAAACGGCGATAATATCAGTGACTTTTTTAATCATAATTCTCTTCTCCTAGAAATTTAGTCGTTTTCTAGGGACTTTTGCAGTAACTTGTATTTTTTACATAAGTTTATTAGAAACTTACCGAACACACTTTTATTTCTAGTAACTTCTAGTAACTTTACATGTGATCATTTACTAAATTTTCTAGTACCTTCCTAGTTACAGATTGCAGTTTTCAAGAAATGTACAGTTACTAAAATGTTTTTTACATAGTAATAAACGTACAAGAAATTATTCCTATTTATTAAATAGATATTGTATTGGTATTGGTAGAATATTTTCTAGTTAATATTTTGGATAATTGTTCTAGAGTGTCAAAATTCATCTGCGCTGATTGCCAATATTCCTATTAAAATGTCTAGTGATATTACCGAACGTTCTGTGAAAGTCTAATGTCCTAGTAACTTTTCGACTGTTCAAGGGTATATATTAGAGTTACTAAAATGTTTTGTTAATTTTTAGTTGTTCCTTAAAACGTTTGTCGTAATTTTCCAGTAACTTTCAATCAAACAATTCTAGTAACTTATCATTATTGATTTTCAAGTATTTTCCAGCATGAGACTTCTCCAGTGATTTCGTGGTAACTTTTGATAACTTCCAGTATTTTCTATTCGTAACTGTATTGGCTGACAATAAAGTATGGTAACTTTTCCTAACGGTAAAACGTATGCAACTAATTTTCCCTATCGCGAACAAGGAATTATAAGTGTACTCGAAATTAATTAAAAAAAAAATACTTGTTTAATTAAAATGATCGTGTTTCGGATGTAACGGTAGTGCTTAAGTGGGAAAATATGATTCGACAGCTCTTGTAATCTCTATTCAGAAATCGGAAACGAGCAACGAACGACAAGTGGCGCGGCGGGCTATACATTTATCATTTATCTCTGATCTTGGATCGCGTGCTTCGCGTTAAACCTTAATGTCGGATTCTTGCGTGTAAGTACTTCCAGCATGTTAACATCCATTTTAGCGGAAACTTATCGCGTGCCATTAAATGCATCAACGTTTTTATTAACGGCACTTGAGCGGCGAGAAATGCACCGTCTGTAATTACAGAATGAATTATGTGTTTTACTTTTCAATTGGCGAGAAACGATTACTTCATTTGCAGGCGCCTTTGAATTGTTGACAAAACTGGTGATATATATACTTCTTGGGCATTCAAGCTATTCATCCCTTCTTAAAAGTATTCGCCACCATCGTATTGAAGTTGTATATAAAATATAGATATACATATACAGGGTGTCTCAAAAAACAATTTTTTAACTAATAGTATTCTCAATAATTCCACATCAAGTGTATTACTTATGGAGCACCCTATATACAAAAGTTTTGGACTAGATTATCGTCGAATTTTTACGATATCGAAACACGTTATAATTAACTGGGAATTTTTCGATAAATTCCAATGGTGATCGGCGGAATCCCAATCGGAATAAGACTCGAGTCGAGAGTAAAAAATAAAAGTAAAAATAAACGACAAAGGCATCGTCGTTCCTCTATGCTTAAAGCCGGTAGTTTCGAAAGCGCGAATCGGGGGCTATCGATCGACCCGAATAAGTCGCAATTTCGACGAGATCAACATCGGGTTTTTTATTCGATTCCATCCTAACTTCCCGATCTGCGTCGGGGCGAACGCAATTGAAATAATGAAGACGAATGAGGATCAATCGGTACTCGTCCACTGTAGTTGCGATTTTGCATCTACTAAAGCAAGATTCGTTTTATTAAAAGACGTCAAACGATCACTTTTATCGATTTCTCGTCGAAATAATAAAAGCTCATACTTACGGCATCGAATAATATCAAATAATATAAGAAAATACGGTTAAATATCGAAAATATCCATAAGTATCGATAAATATCGACAAATATAAAATAATATCGCATACAGAATTGAATACTATCGAAAGATATCAAATCATTTTCAGTGGTGTCAAATGATATAGGAAATATTGATAGACGTTGAAAATATACTTGAAAATATTCCCTAGTAATGTCACAAAAGAAAAAAAAATCACTAGAAATAAATACACAATAATTTTAGGTGTTTTGTTATGTTACTAAATAGTTTCTAAAATTAACTTTATCATTTTGTTAAAAGATAAATGCATCACTGAACATTACATTACAAATTAATCACGTGCAGATAGAAACTTTTCTAGTAACTTTTCTAGTAAATGTTTAGTAACCTTGACTAACTAATGACTTTCCGTCAAAAAAACTCTTCCAATAAACGTCAGAGCATTCGCAACGAATACAAAGACTTATGTTATTTACAGAAATAAATGAATCCATGTCTTTCTTAATTTTTCCCGAAATAAAATCCCTAGAATTGCGAAAAAAAACTAGTTTTGCTCGAATCCGCGATGGATCGACAAAGACGCAGTGAGCCCGAACTATGCGACAATTGAGTATGCCATTTGCATTAATAAGGATCCTGTCGTATGAAAATTCATTTTTCCAGGGCTGTTCGCGATTCATGAATTTTCAGCCAACCAGAGCGTGGTGTGTGCCGCTTCACCCTAGACATATAGTTACACTATAGATTTTCGAAAGTCGCGAATGGTTAGGGTAGTAAAAGGCGCCGTAAAGTAAATAAGTTTGAATAGGAAAATGTCGGTTGTAAAGAGGAAAATGGCTTTATTTCGACGTTCGACAAGAATAAAATGCGACAACGTTACCGTAAAACCTATTCAAATCTCAAGTATATATATGCAGTCATAATACGCGAGCTACTCGCCGCGAAACTTTGACGCGGAAAGGTTTTCAGTCGAGGCTTGTTTTGAATATATTAGTATTGGTATACTTGTCGGTATTATATTTCTAATTATCTCAAATTTCAGCCGGGGCTGCCGCGCTTTATGGTCGAGTTACAACTCTATACGACGGGTTGCGTAAGCGAGCGCTGGAAAAGCCGTGCTTTTTCTTCGACCTCTCGTCAAGAAACGACGGCAACGTGATTAAAATAAGTGTTCGCGGTCTCGCATAAAACGTGACGCACGAAAATCTCATGTTCGTTTTATTGTCTTTTTTACGGCCCTCTGAGCTGGATTTACGACGATGTCACACGTATGTTGAACGTACGGCGAACATGGTGATAACTTGGGGGCTTGAATCACAGTAACTTGTCTTTGACACTTTCGAGTCCCACTTATTTCTCACATGATTTTTCGCTCTTTCGTCTTTCCACGAATCACACATAGTTGGCTAGTGCCGATGGTGCCGAAAAAGTAACGTTTTTTATTTGAGGTTATTGTATAACGATTTTCTAGTAACTTTATAACGAAACAATATACTGTCAACAAGGCAACTAAAAATGTTGTCTAATCTGTATGTAAAAGTTACTACATTTATTCCTAATCATGTTACGATATTTTTTATAACAGCTTTGCGATTGGTCCTAGTGTCTTTTCTAGTAACTTCACTACAGATGACCATATGTAGTATATTATCGATTAATTTTTTAAGTTTGTATGGTTACAATAATTTTGTAATAACTTTCTAGCAATTTCCAAACAATATTTTAGTTAATATCTAGTAATTTCTTAAAAATTGAAAGCCTCTGTCTAGTAATTTCATTAATTACAGGCTTTCAATTATGCATTAATGTCGTGGCACGTTTTGATTATTATCGTCTGGTGGTCTTGTAACTTTATAGTAACATTAAGTTGTGGTAATATCTATCGAGTATATTCTAGCGACTTTGCTAGTGATTTCTCGGTGACTTTTTGCAAACATGATTACAAAACAGCATAATAAGAAAAGTAACTAGCCAATGTCACTAAACACAATGGACTAGTTGATATTATATGTATAATTAATATAATCATTGAAAAACGGAGAAAACAACAAAAGATTAATAGCCAGTTAACGAAGACGTTGCTAGAACTGTCGTTGAATTATGTTTATTGATAAAATTACTAGAAATGTTTCTAGACGAGGACAGTTTTGTTAGTAGAACGAAGAAGAATAGTATGTGAGCTGACGAAGACGTAAATCTGACAAAGATGAAAGAACATTGAAATTACCGACCAGGCACACATCCGTGTACTAGGGTACGTCGGAGGTTTTGAAAAGTACACTCATCGTTGTTGACCGCCGGACAAGATTCCCGGACAAGTTTACTCGTGGGCAGGAGAGGAGGTGGTCGGAAAAGTGGTCGTGCTGTCAGCATGAAAACCGGTATGCGGATATGTGACGCGCCGACATTGACTAGAGCGTATATATACGTATATAGCAGAAGCTCTCAGAGCGCCCGGCCCTCGGGTTATTTTCGTTAATGTGAAACTGGGTCACTGAAATCGGCCGCCATTCACCCTTCCGCCGCAGCGCGCGCGGGCGGCGACCTCGGCCCGGCGAACGGCACCCTTCCGATCTACTTGCGAGAATAAAAAAAAAATTTTTTATTTTTTTCATTTACATTTTGACTGCGTGTCAATAGACATAAATTGCATTTTGAATAAGGCAGTCGAGTTGTTTTATCAGCAATGTTTGTCGAACGCAATATCATTAATAGGACGAAATAAAGGATTGTTGAACGCATCCACCGAAGTTTCCACCGATCCTCTAGTAACAATTTCTGATTAGTCGAATCAGTTTTATTATGCACCAATCGAAATCTTATTGTTTATCGTCTATGCGACTTGCATATATCGTTACTAGAAATAGTATAGTAATAAGTTACAAAATTTAGTTACTTTCTAGTAACTTCTACATACGAATACTCGGAAACCTTTAAAGATTCATTAATTAAGTCGTATGATGATTAATACATTTGGAAACCAGTATGATTTCTTTTTTTTTTAACATCTAGTAACCTAGTAACTAAAAACCTAGTAACAACGAATATACTAGTAATGTTCCGTAGGCCTCTTCGTAATTTCCTACGGAATTACATTAAATGTCTAGTGATTTGAAGTGCTAGGATATTTCAGTAATATTCCGTGGCTCTTTAAAGGTTTTCACTGATTTTAGGTCTGTTATTTTAGTGGCGTTCAGCAAATCTAGTAACTTTTTGTAAAATATTTTCTAGTAACTTCTAGTAACTTTTAATAATCAATGCGCTGTTTATGTGATATTTAGGGTGGTGGGCGGGGAAATGAGAAACTTTTATCGGTGCCCATTTCGATATACGAATTATCGGCCGTTCGAATTGGAGTCGAACGACTGTCGAGTCCGTTGGTGGTGCCTCACGTGCCCGTAACAGAGATGTTATTGTCGACTATCCTCGTACACGACTCCTCGTATCGATCGCCGAGATTCGCATTCGCGACCGGGTATTCAAGTCATGCCCACGCTTCGGTAAGGACCGACGAGGGTGGTAAATGTGTAGAATACTCATCTTAAAGAGGCCGCCAGGCCTTCGCTCTGGTTTAATTTTTTTTCTCGCTCCTCTTGAGTTCTTTTTTAAACCTATACGCTTCGTGACGAATATACGTAACTGCTATTCTGCGAATAACCGATGTTCCGATAATTATACTTGGCGTGCAACAATGGATTTGTAAACAACGTGGCCTAGCGATGAACAACGATCTCTCATAACAGATTTGAGTGCAGTAATCTATTACTTTAACGTCATAGAGAATCTGTGCAGTTACGGACTAGTGACATTTGATTATAACCTAAAATGCTTAAAACTTTCGCAGGAAAATCAGTTAAAATAAGTGACCCTTTTTTTTAGACACGTGGACAATTATACTTACGGGTTCCATCGGCATATGGAAGATTTCCAGCCAATTATTTTTCATAATTCGCTCGAGCAGTTGGAAATTGATATTTTAGTTGGGAACGATTAAAAAGTTATTACCAACCTTGTGAGTCACTACGGGAATGGGACGGGAGATGGGGCTATACTCGAGCAGTGGAATCGTTTGCATACAATGCACCGCGCTCAAAGTGGCGGGTTTGCTCGTTAAAAATTTCAAACTGGGTAATGACGGCTCGACTGAAAAAGTCAAGAAAACTATTGGATGACACTCATAATCGACCAAGTAGTTTAAGGCTAAAACACTCGACGCGCCATTGTGAAATTCATTATATCCTCGCTTGGATTATACACAAAGAGAATTCATTTGAAAGTAACTTTTAACATTTAATTATCGACCTCTTAAGAGCACCGTTCCATTAGGATAGGTAGGATATACTGAATCCATTGCCCAGCCTGATACCCTTTATCTAACATTGTATGGGGATATTCCCGCGTAACTTTTTACAGATCTAGTAACTTTATCAATTATTTCGATTTTACTAGGCTGAACTGGTGAAGGTACATAAAGATGTAGATGATATTTCTGCTGGTCCTTTATAAGTTTAAAATCGGCAACACATTCTCCACTTCAGTGGCAAGTGCTTGTAGCCGAGTTTGGAGTCGAAACTACCGAAAAGACACCGACATCTAAACCCAACTGCCGTAAATCCCTGGCATTTCGTATATAGAAGTTGTTTAAGCGTTTCCCCGTGTCAAAGTTCCACGAACCGGTCACAGCCGAATTTGTCCGAAGGCTTTCGAACACCTTGACCAAAACTACTCGTGGCCGGGGAGGAGTGCATTTGAAGCACTGAAATTGCCCGCCTTTTTCCGGGAAGAAACTTTTTACACGTCGGATGTTGGGGGCTTTAAAAACTCTTCGTGGTATCCCTTTTAGACGGACGGAGGCATTCGTGGCGCTTGCGTGCGACGAGATTATGGATCTTTTTCTTGTAAGGGCCTTCGAAAGCCTCTTTGTTACGTAAAGAAAATCCAAGCCCCTTTATTCCGAGATTAACTTCCGCGCTGGGCAGAATTTGAAATTCTAATGGCAGCAACGAATGTACGGCCCGTGGCGAATGATCAATGGCGATCGATTGGAGATAGGCATAAAAAATCGATTTATTCGGATGGGCCCTTAACGAAATGCTTCCTGGTAAACCTGGATTTCATGAATCCATTAGGACGATACAAACGTGTATCGGAATATGCCTCGAGAAGAAACATTTCATTTTCGCCTTAAAGTATATTTTATGTTGATCTTGTACTTCTTGTTGTATCTATATATTTTGTGTTGAACTTTATTTGACGGTTATTTCTTTCAAAACTGACTCCATGCAATGTTTTACGTGTAATGGGTCAATGAACGTGTTTGAAACTTGTGCGAAGATAATTTTAAAAGTTTACTGCATTGTTTTTGCTTTCATTTGACGTTTAGTTCTTATCACAAAATCTCGAGACAACTTTTACACGCGTTTAGATGTATTTATACACGTCGATCGTGCGTATTAGGGTAACAGGACTATGCTAAAAGACATTATTAAGAACGAAAGAAGGCAATGAATTTATGCGCGCAACAGAAACCTCCCAAAGGTACAGTAAAGTTGCGAATACATTCTCAATAATAGTTAAATGATAAATGCTTCATTTTCCTATTTTCATTTTTACGTGGTTTTCAACAAAAATTTATAGGAAAGCTTAAATCTCTCGGTACGAAGTACCACTTTCCTTTGTAACCAAACAAATCAGTGCTGAGTTGACGATTGGCAATCTCTATACTCTTCTATGGCTCTCGCGCACACCAGCACACCCACACGTAAACATACACGATCCTCGCAAGTCATAAAAAGCCCGATTGCACCCGAAATCCGAGGCTTTCCTTTTGGCTCTTAGAGGCTTCGAGAAGATGTTTTCGGTTTCAAGCTCGTTCATTTCCTCGAGAGAAAAAGTTCTACGCGTCGTTGCAATCGTCTGAACTATCGGCAAAGTTGTGTTGTACACAGAAATGATGTATGGCCTCGGTATATCACGATGAACGAAGAAAATCTAGATGTAAGGAAGGAAATGATAATGCGAACGGCAATTTATAACGGTGACTATTGAACATTATTTTCAATAACGATACTCCAACAAAGATTTCAACGGAAGATGCGATGCTAAAAAAGATGTTAATAAATTTACGCGACAACAAAGGATGAAGAAGGCGCGCGAAGAATTATGAATTGTTTCGAACAAAAACAATCGGCTCTTTGTCGACCAATCCAATGAATATAGAATACAAGGTTCATTAAAATGGCCGAATCGAATGCAATAATTGGTGCCGGATTGTGGACTTTGGGATTTGTACCGCGCGACAATCAATCGCTTCATTCCGTTTTCACGAGCATCGTCCAATCACATTTAACACCTGGCCCTACGGTAAATTTAATTTTATATCGTTTTTCGAAATCCGCGTATCGTGACTTTTCGCGGGGTGGGTGCACCTGGCCCCCGGGGGCTCGTTAGCGCTGTTAGCGTAATCGCGCGATAAATCATCTCTCGCGTGCGTGTTACGTGCCGAGTCACAGATAATGCATGTATAGTGCGGCGGCAACCCAATGGCAAGATAATGTATGTCCTTAAGGGATGATTTTTTTTACGCGAAGTTTGATTCAGTGCCCCATGATTTATGACGTATACTTGATAGATGTTCCGATGTAATGCCTCGTGTTCGGTGTGCCTATTCATTTTAATAATGTTAACGTGTGTAAAAATGATGATGTAACGGCAATTGCGACGTGTGCGAAAGTTGGTGAAACATTGTTTGAACGAGCTTTTCGTTGGAAATGCGAAAGTGGCGCGAGGGATGGGTATAGGAGAAGGTAATAGGGAACAGGGAACGTGTACAAAAAGTTCTAACGTGTATAAATGTTGCATGTAAAGTCCGTACAAAATACTGGGTAAATAAAGTTAATTGACGGTAGCTCGAACCGGCACTGAATATGATTTACAAGATTTATTTATTTATACACATCATTGTTAAATAATAATAATAATAATATTATTATCATTCTAAATCATTTCTGAAAATGTCAACTGTGAAAAAATGATACTATATTTATTTGTTACATTTTTTACACGCGTCAATACTATATTTTTTTTAGTATAGTATAGTATACAATACTATATACTACTATATACACATAAATCAACTGTGAGTATTTTTATACACGATCATTGCAAATAATTTTTTGCTATATTGCATGTGTACATATTTTACATGTTCATTGCTTGCACATTTTAGTATTATCTATATATTTTGATTTATTTATTTATACACATCGAATACTATATTCATTGGTGACGTTTTCATTTTTCACACGACATCTTTTTGCATATTTCCATCGTTGCATAATTTTTATTTACATCTTTGTACTCTTTATCGTGGGCATACACGTTTGTATTTTTACACATGATATTTTGTACACATCATATTTTGTACACAACTTTTCTGCTTTCTCTTCATGAAATAATTTCAATAATTTCGTTTACACTCCAAAATACAAGACGTAACGTCTCGCTTATTCTTCTTTTTACAGTCTTTACACACGCACTACATTTTCTACACGTCATCTGTATGACAAGCTGGGTTTTTTAGAATAAAAATGTCCGTCCGAGGACTTTTTCTTCATGCATAACTCTTTACATCCATTTTATTTACCTTCATTGAAAGATCCTCTTATACGAGCATACATTTTTATATGTTTCGTATCATGTTTGGTGAATGTTTTTCCTCTTTTCATGACACGACTTCGTTCAGACGACCCAAAAAATTCAATTCGAAGCACAACAAAGTTGCAATTCGAGTGAATTATGTATGGCGGAATAGCGAAAAGGGTCCGCGATTATTCGAAAGCAGACGAGCGGCTTTGTCGCGGCCGATCGATATCGAAATATCCGTAAAAGGTTGTCGTAAATCAGGATTACACGATTCTGAACGAAAAGTGCGGTTTGATCATTGGCTTAAAAGGAAACGGTAGTTTTCGTTTCGTTTAAGTGACGCATATATTATCTCGATCTACCCCACGGCAAACTAAATCCGCCCTGTATATATATTCCGAGCGGGGCTCGCAAACGACTGCGCATTGTTCGTGTTCTCAATGAAGGCGGACCTCTACCAGTCGGTAATCGAAATTACTCATAATTCGATTAATTTTCGAGAAACGATGTTAGTTTTAATCGAATCCTTTTAATCGTGTATTTCTTACATCAGCCCCAGACGTTCCAACGGAATGGAGTTCTTTCACGATCTTCCGCAAAATGCACATCACTTGATTATGCCCCATTTCCACGTCACCCGCCTCTCTACCCTACGTTCCCTTAGATCCACTTAAGTACACCTTCTACCCATAAATCTTTTCTATTGAAAAGATTATGCGTTACCTTTCTACATTACCCTCAGACGATATATGTTTATATTTCACTTTCCGTTTCGCCTTGAAGTGGTTATTTTGAAGTATGCTCCATTTTCCACGTCTCTTTGACTTTCCATAAAAACAAAATGGCGGACTTATCAAGGTGCTATAAAGGTGCTATAAAGGAATGAAAAGAAAGATAAATGCATTTATTAAAAAAGTCTTTTTACGTTTACATCCGTAATTTTCTGGGCTGTTTTTACCAATTCAAAACGTTGGATCGAAAATGGCGGCCAAGAAAATTTATTCGATACGAATGAACATTATGGGGTTTTAAAAGTCCCCGATTATACATGCGTTAGTAAAATTTAGACATTTACATCAATGTGTGAATCGAATATGGTGGATCCAATATGAATGCTTAAATAATTTGTTGTTTTTTTTAATACATGGAAGTAATTTGTTTTAAATTTACTATTTCAAGTCCATTAATGATATCGTCAAAATTAAAATATACACTTTCGCACTTATTTCATAATTAGTTTGAAACGAGGTCGAAGAGGCTTTTGAACTCGAAGAGTCTTTTGAACCGCGATGATATCATTCGCTAATATGGAAATTCTCAATTCGAACGTTGTTCGAAATATCTATCTAATTACTAAAATTGAAACGATTATACGTAACACTGCATTTTAATGAGACGAATTTCTGACGTATTTCAGTTTTTTTTTCAATTTACACGAACGATTTAAGTGTCCTCAAGTGTAAAGTTTGAAAAATTGAGAACGTACTTTTGAATTCAAACATTTTTTAGGTTACGAACGTATCATATTGAAAATATCCGGGTGGTTTTTACCACGTGGTCTAACCATATGGTCATTTCAAAGTTGCGACCGGGTATTTTTGGCCGATTTAACCAGGTCGAAACCACATGATTTCGACCCTGCCGATTACATCCAAAGTGGTCTTGACCACTTGGTCATGACTTGATGACAAAAATATTAATGTGCAATAAAAAAAAAACTTCCTTGAAGAGAAATCGAACATGGGTCGTCCACCTTTCAATTCCAAACTATAACCACTCGCCCGCGTTTGATGTTGTAAACCGTAGCAAAAATTACGAGTAGCTGAAAGAGTATGAGGACTTCCAGGAAAAAACAAAATATTGAAAGGCCAAAACTTGGATTAAAACGGATTAAAAAAAGGATAAAATAGGATTTATTTTCTTAATGACGATTCTGAATCTATCGATCCAAGTTTTCATGTTTTAATCATATGTTTTCTCACTGTATGGAACGTTCTTCTGTGTGTGGATAAGGTAACATGTTCAGACAAGCTACGGTATGTTTAATACCAAGTTCATGTTGTTTAATTAAGTTTAACT
>JAPYZR010000627.1:0-29069 GCA_030522945.1 Trichopria nigra | reverse complement strand
AGACAATCTTGCGAGCGAAGCGAGCCGGGGGTCCAGGGGGCAGAGCCCCTTGGTGGGGTTGGCGGCCGAAGGCCGCAGGGGCGAAGCCCCTAGTTTACACATTGATTTACTTATTTGAAAGTAAATCGGCAAACTTCGAAAAAAGAATAAAAATTGTATTTTTCGTAACTAGGGCGCAAAGTTCAATTTTATGACGCTCGTGATAACGAACAGTATTTTTTTGTCGCAATAGAAGTAGAAGCAATACCGAACATTAATGTGTTTAAAATGTTCAATTGTACATCTTTCATTTAGCGCCTACGTGTGTGCAAAATTGAATTTTTCATCTACTGTGACGAAAAAAAATATATATTACGATTGATCAATTTAGACATTATCAATGAACTTTATCAATGTATACTATACTGATCAATATATTTAACTTTTATCGATAATAAATTTCAAATCAACGTTGATGTAAAATTGACGTTACAATTTTAAGAATTACAATTTTTTTTTTAATTTTTTAAGGATCTACTGTAGTGTTCTCAAAATAATTTTATACTTATTTTCAATATAATAACTAAGAAAAAAAATCTTTAGAAATCATCTTTTTAATTTGGCAGCTAAAGGGAGCGTGGTCATGGTCGGGCCACATTTCGACTTTTACCCGTACCTTCCATTAAAAATGATTGGACCAAAAATTGAGGAGTTGTAATCATGTAAAGAAACAATATTGTCACGGTGAGACCACTGTGAAAATCAATGATATTCCAATGAAAATCATTAAAAATAATCCATGATTGACAGAAAATGATTGACGTACACTTCAAATTAAAAAAAAAAAAATGAATTGCCTCGATTCTAAAGTCCATGATATTCTGATTTTTTTTTTGACTGACACGCGAATATTTCAATGGCACGTTACGAATTACTTTTCAGACTCCATTTTTCATCAAGCCCTGAAATAATCTCACCCGCAACATATCTCGCACATTCTGAGCAGCGATAATTTAAGATCAGGTGGAGGCGCTCTCGAGAGTGATCTTCGTAGAAAAATAATTGGGGTCGCGCGTGTAAACGATGATGATTTTCCTCAAGAGTCGAGCACGTGTTTCCGCCTTTCGAGTATCCCAGAGTCTAGCAGAGTCACGCTATCCAGGCACGCTTCTAATCAAGGGAGACTTGTGGACTTCCCACACGCGGATCATCCACGCGCCATGACGTCGACATTAGCTGGGACGATATTGACGGAAATGCATCCTATAGATCCTCGTAAATTCGATCACAGCCTCGTGTCTTATCTTAGCTTCCCTCAAAGACTTGTTTTTTTTTTACCTCTTCTATTCTATACCTCGCCTATCACTTCTCCTATCAACTATATATATATAAGAGTGAAGACCACACATGTCAGTGTATAGAGAATGATAAGGAACGTCGCTGCGTGATGGCCTCTTTAATGTCCGACATTTTCGGGACTTCGAGACGCGACGCAACAACCGATCGGAATGCTGGCCAGTGACGTCATCTTATTACCTCGTGGTCCGCCTTAATGGCCCGGTATCAAGGGGGTGCGAGAGAGAAGAATTTTAATCGGTGCATTCGCCGTGACGACGAAAGTGCGCCGACTGTTTCCGAAATTTTACTTTCGATCAATGACGGGTAAAAATGTGGTAAACTACTGCATGCTTATACATTCTACAAATAGACTCGTAGATGAAAACCGCGTACATGAAATATTAGACCTCGATTAATTATTCGCAAATTAATTACTGTGAATAGTAATGACAAAAAAAAATGAAAGTTGAAAATGAACAAACACTGATAAATCAATTTTTAAGAAATTCAGAAAGACACCTGATGAAATTTAATACATATTTTGGAATTATCCAAAGTTACGAAGGACAAAAAGATAAAAATCCAAAATTTTAAAAGTGACTTTCAGATTCGACAAATCAGTCGATAGTGCTCGAAATTAACAAATTTTATTTTTTTTATTAATTATACACGAATTACAAAGAAAATTGCTGAAATTTTCCATTTCACTTCCATATGGAATAGCGTCTACGAAGAAGACGAGATAGTTTCAATTACCTTTGGTGCTAACTTTAGAAGACAGTTTAGATTGCGCCACAATCTCGCCAACATAATTTCATAAATATTTCCGAAGGGTTATTATAGTAATGTTGATCTGCCGCGGATGAAAATAAAATAAGTGGGGTAGGTTCTCCAGGAGAGCAACTCTTCGGAGATATGATCTCAAATCGAGGAGACCAACACTCTTGCAAGAGAAAGAAAGAGAACGAGAGAATTCTTCGACCCTATGGCTACTGCAGAACCATGCAGAATTACTTAGAGTTTCGCGGGTATTAATAGCCGGCGTTTCTGCAGCCATCTCGGTTCGCCGAGTACAAGGCTGCTAGACGACAGATGCAACCGATTCCTTATATACCATGCCCCGCATAAGTAAACTTCATTACTTTCTCAGGATGATGTTCAATTTCCTTTTTGGACATTTGACTTTACTCCATTTTCAATTTTCCTTCGAAATCACAATTGAATTTAGCGTCGAATTATTCGCCGAATGAATGGTTGAATGTACCTTCGAATTTTTTTTTAATTCTTTGTTGAATTTTATGTCATCCTGATTTTTTTTATGCAATTTACCACCAAATTTTTTGCCAAACGTTCCTCCGAATCATTTGACCAATATTTTTGCCGATAATATTTGCATTCTTTTGCATTTTTTTCGAATTCTTTCTGAAACGTTCACTGAAATTTTATATCGTATATTTCCTCCTCAAAATGTTTGTTTTGCAAATTCATAAAATTTTTAATGAAATCTATTGTAAACATTTTTCTACAATTTACCGATGGATTTTTTTCGATCTCATTATTAAAATTCTTCGTTGAATTTGCTTCGAAAACTATGCCAAACCAAATTTCTCATGAAAAATTCAATCAAACATATTGTCTTGACTTTTCATCAAATTCTTGATCAAAATTTGTATAGAATTAATCGTCGAATTTCACTTAGGATTATTTGTTTAACTTTCCGTTGTATTTGTTGGAAAATTTTGAATTTTCTTTTAATTAATTGTCAAACACTCCATTGAATCTTGTGCCAAATTCTTCGCCGAATTACTTTGCAAATTCGTTGACAAAATTTTGAATGAATTTATAGCCAAAATATACGTCGAATTTATCGTCGAATTTATCATCGAATATATCGTCGAATTTATCATCGAATATATCGTCGAATTCATCGACGAATTTATCATCGATATCATCGAAGAATTTCTCGTCGAATTTATCGACGAATTTATCGTCGAATATATCGTCGAATATTACGTCGAATTTATCACCGAAAATATCGTCGAATTTCTCGTTATATTCATCGAAGAATTTCTCGTCGAATTTATCGTTTTTATCATCGAATTTATCGTCGAATTTATCATCGAATATATCGTCGAATTCATCGACGAATTTATCATCGAATATATCGTCGAATTTATCATCAAATTCATCGAAGAATTTCTCGTCGAATTTATCGTCAAATTTTTCGTCGAATTTATCATCGAATATATCGGCGAATTTATCATCGATATCATCGAAGAATTTCTCGTCGATTTTATCGACGAATTTATCATCGAATAAATCGTCGAATATTACGTCGAATTTATCATCGAATATATCGTCGAATTTATCGTCGAATTCATCGAAGAATTTCTCGTCGAATTTATCGTCAAATTTATCATCGAATATTTCGTCGAATTTATCATCGAATATATCGTCGAATTTATCATCGAATATATCGTCGAATATATCGTCGAGTTCATCGTCGAATTCATCGACGAATTTATCGTCAAATTTATCGTCGAATATATGGACGAATTTTTCATCGAATATATCGTCGAATTTATCATCGAATATATCGTCGAATATATCGTCGAATTCATGGACGAATTTCTCATCGAATATATTTTCGAATTTATCGTCGAATTCATCGAAGAATACATCAACGACTTCATCGACGAATTTTTATCGGGTCTACCAACGAATTTATATTAGTGAATTAAATAACTATATATAACGACATCACCCGATTTTGACAGAAGTAACCAACAGAATACTACTATTCCTAGTGTTGCCACGACATGAATCACGACTGACACTTCTGTCACGACTATAATTCTACCCTATATTAGTTTAATTTCGAATTTTACTACAATTATGTACTATTACAAAGATAAAATCGTTTCTCTCACGCGACCTTTGCCCTCTTGGCAAACGGAAAAAAAGAACCGAGTACATCAAACATCGCGTTCAACTCCGTACGTATACTTCGACACCTCTGCGCGACCTTTCTGAAGCAATCGAGCATCTAAACGCGTCCGTTAAAAAAAGTGCAACAGACAATGTTGCACGTTTGCCTCCAGGTATTTTATTGTTATCGACGCGGGGAAGGCGTCCGCGTTGCTCCCTGCTGGGAACAGCCGAGTCCTACGCAGTTGCACAGTGCGGTGTCTGCATGCACGAGTGGGAGCGAGTGAAAGGAGACACGAAGATGGTAGGTTTTACCATGTTGTCTTTAAGGAGAGTTGAGCAGGCAGCGTACGTATATATACACTTATAGACAGAGACCCGTCCCGTGATTTCGTGAGAACACGCGTCAATCTCGCCGACACTGGAAGCCAACGTTCCCGTTTGTGCCACACGAACAACGAAAGACCACACCGCCGCATGTGTGTTCGTTTGTGTGTGGGTGTATGAGTCCGAATCCAAACGATCTGAGGACTTTCCACGAACGACACCGCCACGACAACGGAGGGAGGGCGCCTTAATCCTCTTACCACCCAATTTGTTGCAGGATGTCGCGTTTATTTTGCAGTTCATCAGCATCAGCTCGGAATTTTAAACTACGTAATCCACTGAATATTCCGCGGACGTACCCCGCTGATAAATATCCTCCCGTGTGATTTTCAAGGCGAGAAAGCATGAGTAACGCCACGATATAAGTTTAAAAGGCTTTATTCGGAAAATCATAAGCTTGTCGTCTCTACAATTGCTGTTTGTACAAGAGAATCGGAATAAGCCGCGCATCCGTTTGCCCGAGAGCCTCGGATTGAATGGCAATTTGTCGGATATTTACGTTCGTTCCCGAAAGACGGCAATTTATTGGACTCTTTATATAGAACGGCATCTTCTTGACTTTTATTCGTTTGCAGTTTTTCAGTTTCACTTTTATTGTATCAGTTTTACTTTTCAATATATATATGGAGGTTCGTTCGATCTTGTTCCATTTTTGGGACTACAGAAATTTTCCCATGGACATTCATAGATTTCTGTTTTTATATATATTTACGTCAATTTAGACCACCTGTTCTCGCTTGGCTTTGACTGATCTTGTTATACGTTTAAGTCCACTGAGATAGGGATGAGAACGAAAACAACCTAATCTTCTAGTGATGAATGGAGAACACGTCAAAATTAAAGTCTGATTTGATGCCTCTGAAAGTCACTGAGATCTCATTTTGAAATTCCGAAATCGTCTTTTGGAAAATGAAATACTTTTTGTAATTGTATACGTAAAGTTAGTGCGTAAAGTACTTTAGACGCCCAATTTCAGTGCGTAAAGTCAACTTTTCTGCACGCTGGAAGATGACTCCCTCAATTAAGGCGGAACTTATTGTCGGAATCCATAAATGTTCATCACTTCAAGCACAAATACGAGGCATCTAAAGTACTTTAAGCATTATCTTTACTCACTCAAATACAAAAAATAGGATTCCTAACTCGTGCGTAAAAATACACTTTACCGCACTCTAGTTAGGTAATATATACTATTTTCGTGAATTTTTTTCACCTATTGAAATCCCAACAAAACTTCATCGATATTCACAAATCGTATATGTTTTTTTTTTGGCTATCGCTGAATTCAAATCTGGTGTCACGTTTTAGAGATTCAAAATGGCAGGTCCAATATAGCGGTTAAAATTTTGAAAAATGTTCGAAACTCGATGCCATTTTTGTCCGTACGAAGCTTTCGGGTGAAGTTGAATCCGAATTTGCCATCAAATCATCACTTTAGAATTCCGATTCTTAAATAAACAGAAAAGGAGCAAATATTTTCTTTGCTGCTTGTTTTAAGTGAGTCCCCTTGTCTATCACTGTTCGGGATGCTCGATTCGAGTGGCCTCAAAACATGATATGACCACTCGGTAAACAAAAAGAACTTGAAAGGTATTCGCCTGTTCCCAAATGTGCAAAATAAGAATTTCAAAGGAGGTAAATGGAATTCACTTGAATTCCTTCTTCGTAAATTTTGGAATTTATAAATAAAACCCTTTCAAATCCTTTTCATTTACCGGGCAATTTCATCAAGTTCCGGAACTTTTTAACCATTCTACAAGCCATATTGGATTCGCAAACCTGGAGATTCGGTTTCACCGACACCGAAAACATAATAATGTAGGATTTCATCGAAGTGTTCTATTGTTTTCTGGATCTCGGTTTTGAATTTCAAAAATCTGACATCAAAAACCTGTATACAGTGAAAAATCACCATTAGTAAAACGATAATGACATTTACAATGAAAACAAAGAATGTATGTCGAACTACATGATTTTTCTTCCGGTTTTAATATGAAAAAAATTTGTTGTCGAATTTTCATGTTTTTTTTACATAAAAGCAGACATTTTTAATTTTATAACAGAGATATTTCAAATTTTGAGCTCAGATGTTCAACATACCATTCAACAAATAATTTTCCACAAAAAATTCCTACTTCTTAATTATAATAATAAAACTTGAAAATAAATGAAAAAATGAGAAATACGAATTTTCCGCATACTATTAAAAAAATTACTAGAAATATACCTACTACTTTCCGTGATATGATTTTCAGCTAATTAATTAATGAAATTAATTATTGAACACAATTCTGAATTTTAAAAGTCTGAAACGAAAGATGACTTTCGTTTTCGATTCAGGAAGTGACTCTGTAGGACTCTTCCTGCCCTGAATATTTGGGAGTGCCAATTGGGAGTGCCCAGCTGAAAAGGCTCGGACCGTAACGCTACTCGATACCCCGTTGCGTGCATTTCCAATTAAAAAAGAAAATAAAGGTAAAGAACGACGTTTCAATTTTAAAAATCAAATTTATCGAACGTCTCTCTTCTATCTACTATTCAAAAAACTCGAGCTTTTCGATGATCGTTGAAGGGCTAGTCCATCTGCAAGATATAAACAGCCTTTAATTTTTCTCAACGATCCACGATGATGTTGTCAATTTCGAATCTTAAGATCATAAAGAAGGAAATTGAACGGGATTTAGGAACATAAACTGGTACCCTAAAGGAGAATGCGAGAGTATAAAAATAAATTTTTTATGCACGTGCGTTCGCAAAGTACATATTTTACGGATTTCGAGTCACGAAAGATATTAGGGACGTGTGCCTATAAAATCAAAACCGAATGTAAAGTTCGTACATCATGGACAGTGTATAAAAAACATATCTTTTACTCCTCGTAAACCGTAAAACATTTCTTTGTGGCCTAGGACCGAAAAGTACTATGTTAATTACTGATTTAGGTTAGTTTCGAATGAGGACTATTTAATAGGAAAGTTTCGACGATTAATGCAAACAATTAAATGAAGCCAGATAAAAATAATCCACGTTAATCATATCCGCATTAGTAATAGATTTTTAACTCCATGCCAAATACGACTCGCATGTAAGTACGAAATCTTCAATCGTTTCGGCATTACGTAACAGCAATGCCAAAAAAAAAAACAAAAAAAAATACATGAATGACATCACTTCGTATTAGCGCACCTTAACGATTTCATTCGATTGTGCAACGGGCACCACTCGACACAAAAGTACCAGTTTGTAGTTCCGAGAAATTCAAGTGCACTTAATGTCAGTGATTATTTTAATTTATAACGCGTTTGGAAAAGGGCCAGAATTCGCCGATAATAATTCGAAATGCTATATACATGGGCGAGTCGCGACAATAATGGATTTTCAAGTGCGAATGCGAAGGTCAAGCACGACGATTAATATATCGGCCCGACACTTTTTTTTTTTTTTTTTTTTTTTTTTTTAACTAGAATTTAGACCTTTCGAACTTAGAATTGCTAGCCGAGGAACGGAGATTTCTGTTGCACGTTTTCATGATTTATTCATTCGGTTGTTTTTAGATTTTTATTGGCCTACTTTTTGGCGACTTTTGCTGTGCGTGAAATGTGAATGACGTCAAGTATAGAATTTCAGGTTTTACATTATTATATAAAGTGCCGCAGGATTGGTGCTTTACAGAATGATCTTGACAGAATATGATGATTTTACAATTTAAAAAGTAAATTAATCAAGCTCTTTTTTCCTTTCAAAATTCTTGATTCCTCAACTCTTCCGTTCTTCATCGATATCATCAGCTTCACCTGTACCTGAAACATCGCTTCTCATCACTTTTTCTTCACCCCTTTCACTACTATACATTGTTTTTTAATCTCCAATCTTCTTTTCTTTTCTATTTCCCACTTCTCCACCTCTCTCTCTCTCTTCTTCTTCTTCTTCATCTTCTTTTCTCACTCTGTCTTCCTTAATTACCATTTCGAATTTTTCATCAGTGATTGTTCCCTGTTCTATTTTTCTTATCTTCTTCTCTATAATCTTTTAAATTTCCTTTTACGATCCTCTAATTCTTTTCACAATCCTTATCCATTCTTCTTTTAATCTCTTCTAATACCTCGTTCAACATACCCTCTTTTTCCATTATTATCACTTTCCCTAATCCCTATAAATATTTTCACAAAAGCTGTAATGAATTCAATTTATATTTGATTTATTATTTTTCGTTAAAATTCACGAAAATCAATTCAAATCGATTAAAATAAGGTCCCGCAACGCAAACAAGACAGAAGGTAAGAAAATTAATTTTCGTTAATTATTATTTTCTTATAACATTATTAAATCTTCGAAAATTTTGCTAAATTAATAAGAAGACATAGTTGAAAGTTAAAAGTTAAAAGTATAGAAACATGATAAAATATTTTTTTTTATGCTGACGATAAAATAGATAAAATGTAGGGAAAAATCATTCAAATTCAGTGTAAAATGCCAAAAATAAGAAAAATTGACATTATAAGCCTAGTTCACAAGGTAAACAAAATTAACATAGTATCAAAAATGAGAGAAAGAAAAAAAGACAAACAATTTAAAAAGGCTTGTAATGAATAATAATTCAAAAAGTATACATACTATGCTAAAAACTGGCCAAAGAAAACAAAATGACAAAAATAGATGAATGCCGATAAGTATATATCGAAATGAAAACGAAAATTTCATAGAATCTGATGAAAATTTACCAGTCATCGAAAAAATGATATTTTTTTAAAATGTCAGGAATTAAGGAAAAAAGATAAAAATTACATCCAGTACACATGAAGAATAAAGGTATATGTAAATTTTCAAGTGACAATAAGATGAAGAAGATGGTCGAGTTATTTGAAAATGTATAAAAAATCGTCAATAACAAAGTAAAAATTAATCACACATAAATAAAGATGAAAAATAAAATGTACAATTAATTGTACAAAAATTAAAAAATATTAATTAATATTTTTTTAATTTTGACAAGCAATATTGAATTTTATAAAAAAAAAAATAAACAAATTGAAAAATAACACAAACTTAAAGTTACATTAAAATGTTATATATATATAAATAGATAAGAAAGTTAAAAGAATAATCCTTTGGTTAGTAAAAATAATTTCCATACCAACGATGAAAATCTCACATATACGACTGTTTCCAGACTTTTTCAACTCCCAAAATCTGGTACTCACCTAAACAGAAAAACGAAAACCATTATTATTGTTATGATCGTGCATTATTTGGCATTTTCATTCACATCTTTTGATTAAATTGTACGTTTAAGATTAGTGCCACATCATGATCGTCGCTCTTATACTTATACAAAGTTTATATATATACACTCCCATTATAATCCAAAATATTGCAATTGGTAACCCCCGCCCTCTTCTAACTCTACGCTGGGGCATAAATCATTAATTTTACGCCCTCCGTTCAACATATACGCGTTTCTATACATGTATATTCAGCCGATATATTTCAGTGCCAAAAACCATTGTCACTACATGGATGTATAGTATATGCAACAACGATACCAGTGAATGGTTCCCGAAGAGGAAACCCAAAAAAGGCACGATCGTAACCTCGAAATTCCACGCATAATAGTAAACAGTCCATGTACATGCAGAACGAGCAGACGAATCCTTTATCGCGAGATTTCATCTCCGTGCCTTCCCCGTATTATACAATCGGGTGAAATTTTTCAAATCGACCCGCCATTAATTCGCTGACCGCTCAATGCCCGCAAAACGAAAAAGTCCGCGCATCAGAAAAGGAACGGCTAAAAGCGAGAAGAGACAATTCTGCGGCGACGATGGCGAAAAAGAAAGCCCTTGCATGCACACACCACACACGCTTCGAGGGAGTCAAAGTCGAAGGTGTAGATGCGAATGTAGATTCGCCTTGGTCTTGGCAACCGCGCAATCACGTCATCGCAGTCTTTCGCTAAACTCCGGTCCCGGGGCAAGCCACTTTACCAGCCAGCATGCAAAAGAGGCTGACTTCTTGGTCCTTGAACTAGGATCGGGAATGGATCCAAACACTGTTCCCCCCGATGAAAGCAATCTGCCGCGAGTCGCGGCTGTGTGACGTCGGCATCGAGATTAGTGTTAGAGGGAGGACAGTGAAAGAGGATGTTTATATATACACATATATATGATGTATATACATGCACGACCCCCCCAAATTTTGCTGGACTGGATTTTTCAGGTCCCGCAGCTACATAATAGCAGCTGGCCTTGAACTTGACAATCGATCCCTTTGTGCCAGTATTCGACCGCACGGATCGAGTTTCGGCCGTCATGTATATAACGTGGACGCTAATAAAGTCGATAAATTGCACGCGGGGTCTGCTAAAGTTTGGTTTACGACCATCGGCTCGAGGACATTGCTAAGCAACAACCCGCATTTGTACGAAAAGTATATTTTCGAATGCATATATTTTTAGACTTTGGAAAGTGACACTTCAGTCCCGTTCAAGAATTGGAATTTACGGTAACTGGAAAAATGCATATCAATCCGAGTTAAAATATTTAAAATTCAGTGTTCAGCAAAGTTCTATACACTGGAATCCATCAGGGACACTCGAGGACCTTCTTTTGGCCCCTTTCGCGCTATTTTTGTATGTACGTCTGTCTTTTGCTGTCTCAACGGAGCGGTGGATCGGAGCTCTGACGATTCCGTCGTATTATTCTCTTTTCCGCTCGTTTACGCCGCAAACGAAACTCTTTGTGTTACAGAAATTGCTATACTATTACTCGTCTATACCATTGTTTGACCAGCTGCGTCAAACAGGCCCGTTGATTGTAGTCACTTATCGAATACTTGAACTTGGCTGCTTACTAGTCACGTTAAACAGAATCTATTTCCAGGGAGGATGCGTTTCTTTTTTTAGAGTCTAGATATATATCGTTTAGATTTTGAAATATTTTGCATGAATGGGATCAGACATTGAGGTTATTGCGTTAGCCTCAATGTCCTGATACCTCCTTCCGTCAGTTGATTTGTTATTGGTCTTAAATGGTCTATAAACTAATAAGATGTGTAGATTCAAAGTGAATCCTAATTTGACATCAGCACTGGTTTTGGAGACATCTTTGCCATTTTTGCCAAAATGATGGTTACGTTGCGGTGTGTGGATTCGACAAAGTTTTCGATAAGGCTCAACGCCGAACTTCCACACCCATGCTATTTCATCTTAAAGTCATTCTCCTCTTTGAGATTGGTTTTTGACCTTGACATAAGATGCAATAAAGGGCTTTAGTAGGTCAAGTCGATTTCACGAATGAAGATTGAAAAGGCACGGCTAATTTTTCATTTCGTATTTGCAACAAGCACGGAAGTTTTTGTCGTAAATTAATTGTCGAGACGACCTAACCTCCCGAAGGTCACTCAAAGGTCGAATGTCAATCAACGTTTCTTGGGTATTCGGTGAGTTTGTGGTTGGCAAAACCATAAAATTCTACGATATCCTAAAGAGGAAATAAGATTTTAGAACGAATCAAAGATGGAAGTCAAATTTGGATTCAACCCGTCAAAACACTTTGGAAAAGTCAGTTAATTAAGGAAACTTCAATATTGAATAACAGTTATTAAATAAATAAATTTTGACAATTTCGTATGTAAATAACACTCCAAAAAATATTTTACTAAAGGATTTTATAGGGTAATAAAATCTGTTCAAGAAAGAATAAGCCATATTAGGATGAAATAATGAAATTAGCAAAGTTTATCGTTATTTAACTGTAATTGGCTTGTATGTACACGGAAATTGACAATGGTCCCAAATACATGTAAAGATTGCAAAGCTATAATAATTGGGGATTGAGGCCTTCGCCATTTATAGACGGTATACAGGCGCGCGTAAAATTCGTCTGCGTACATTTCTACCAATCTCGTTTCTATTTTCATCTATTTCCGTCTGTGTCCCTTATTCACGATCGTCTATTATCGTTAACATTCTGCCTTTCGTCAATTATGACTGGGACTCGTACCGTATGTCTAGTTAGTGACTAGGGGTTAAAACGTTATCCCCTCTTATACGCCATAAATCCGATTTTCAGACACCGGCGTCAGCATTTTATATATATATATATATAAATGAGTGTTGACTTCATTCATGACAGATTAGATTTTGGGATCAATCCATCATTCAAAGGCATTTAGTTGAGAAATTGAATATTAAATGGTAAAATTATTACTCCTACTTTAGAATCGTGTATCTCTTTCATATTCTATACAATAATAAACAAGAGGCCGTTATCTTAAAAAGATCCAGAGGAATGATATAAAATTTCAAAAGATTTTTTGTTATATTTTTTTTATATTTTGACCTGATGCTTTTCACTAGATTTTTAACTGTTTTCATTTCTTTTTTAAATTCTTTATTACAGCGAACAAAAATGGGGTTCTAATAAGTGTTTATAAGCAAAATTGTCTTTGCATTTTGTAATAAATCTGATTCCGTCTTTTTAACGGTTAGACAGTTCTTATATAGTATTGATTACATTTACAGTATTGTGTTTTTGAATGTATATGAATAAGTACTTAGGCATTTTCATTAACGCGTATCAATAGTAGTATTCTATTATTCTCTAAGTTTCTTGAAGTGAAATTTCACTCCAGAAAACTGAAGATATTATTCAGAGGAGTGAATTTTCACCTTCTAAGAATTACATTTAATACTTTGTAATCTAACCTAACCTAACACTTTCTGTAGCGATACGTCACTCAAGAGTGACCAGTTTTAAAGTGAGTCAGAGAATTTATACTCCGAAAAGAATGAAATATCACTTAAGGAGTGAAAGGTCACTCTTTTAAAAAGAGTGGCTCAATTTTCACTCTGCAGAATGAAATTTCACTCCAAGAACTTTAGAGAGTAAAATAAATTATATCTTTCGTAATAGCTGTTATTATTAAAAAAAAAAGTATCTAAATTTACAAGGCAATACAAACTTAAAAAAAAAAAAAAAAAAAAAAAACGTAAGAAATCAATAAATTTAAGGCAAACTTATATACCGCGTATAATTTGAAGCTTGAGAGACTTGCCAACATAGGTACATATTTACCAGAAATGATACGACTTTCGAACGTTGCTTAGCAAGTATATATATTCGTCATAAAAGTATTATGCGAGAGTGACCATCCTACAATGTTTGCCATTAAAATTCGATGCATCCAATCAAATTTCGCTAAAATCTAAATCTTTAGGACATCCCGTATATAACAAGAACGATAGAATGTATCGCTGTAATTTTCAGCATACTGTACAAAATTTCACGAGATTTTATACGTATGTTTAACATTAATTTTTCTAACGGTATATAATCATGTGTGTGTACGTATATACATGTGTGAAGAATTAATGAACATGGTATTAAAATTTTTTTCGAGTTCAATCTCCGAAACGATTAGTCCGTTTATACGCAAAAACGAGATAGGAAAATGGCCTGTCTAAATTTCTCGTCAATAAAAGGTTATAAAATACCTTTTATTGAAGAGAAATTTATTTTATATCATACCATCCCGGAGATGAGCCAAAAAGTATACGGACAGATTCCATCGGTGCTACTATTACGCTAAACGTCTAATGCATAAAAGAACACAATCTAAAGTACAAAATGAGCCATTAGCCGCGATATCGGATAAAAGCATAATTCCCTGCTGAGGCTAGAAGGGTACACACACATATATGCGTATATATACATGTATGCGTGTGTGTGTGTGTGTGTATATATATATGTACACATATATACCAAATAGAAAATGATTTCGTGACGGAGTTACCCGATCTTAAAGTGGAATTTGGCGTTGGCATCCAGAAATTTAAGGAACCTGGAGTGATAGCGACGATAAAGGCCCGAGAATGGCTTGCAATATATTTGAAACTTTTTAAGGATGACGAGAAAAAGTTCGATCGGAGGTTCGTCGTGTCATAGCGAGAAAGTCATACTGTGTATACATATAGTATGTTTAGTATAGTATATATATAAATGAAATGTTGAAAAACAATGAATTTTGATTTTTTAATTAGGGGTATTGTTAAGAGGAGAAAAGGATGAACGTTGAACGATCAAAAATCATTTATTCGAAAACATTTATTTACATTCAAGTTGTTTTTCTTTTTCTGTTAAAAATATATAAATTCGACGATATTTTGAAAAATGGTTACTTCTTTTTGATAATGATAATGATTAATTAATTAATTAATAATTAATGATACTGATTATGAAGTTTTCGAAAGGAAAAATGTTTTGTATCGGTAATCAATGAACATTCGTCAACAGGTCAATAACTTTCTAACATTATTATTTCATACGATCCAAACCTGCCGATAAAAATTTCAAAATTCAAAATAATGGCAATATCGGATTCGCCATTTTGAATTTTGAAAATTTTGATGGCAGATGTTCTTTCAGTGTCCCTAAAAATCTGCGTGTACGGCCAATACGTTGAAAAATTTTTCAAAATTTTGACCGCCATTTTGACTTTTGAAAATCCGGCCACAGATTGAAATTCATCCATCCTGTATGTAAAAAAGCCACGTGCGGACAATTTTCATTGTGCAAAATGTTTCGACGTCATATTGGTCCCGCCATCTTCAATTTCAAAAATCCTTTTTATGATGAGAAACAAAAGTATACGTATGAAATTTTTTGTTTTTTGTTCGTAAAAGTTTTTTCGACATAAAAGCCGCCATATTAAATTTTTTCGAAGAGGTATTTCAATGTCGAGTTTCTGCAAAGAGTACAATAGCGTAGAGAACGATTCTGACATATGTATATTGCATTCCAGGCAATTTCTCCAATATTTTATGACCCAATATTTCATAAAGAAATAAAAAAAAAAAAATCTCTTAAGACTTACGCGTAAAAACTGTCACATTAAGGCCAACAATAACTCTCGAGACCAATTGAACGTGCGCGTAAAAGTAAACAACTTCTATTTGTCACGACTATACATATAGCTTGAATTAAACGTACTTTAGGCGCGTTAATGGTCGCGATTAATTTCCGAGCCATAAAAGTTCGGTTAAATTATAATTTGCCACGCCGAAAGGGGAAGCGAGGAAGAAACGAAAATAAGAAGAAAAAAAAAGATAAAGAAAACAACATCGCCCATATGAGACGAGACACAAAGTAATCGCGTGCAATCGCGATACAAACGAGAGCAAAAGTAAATAAAGCTCGTCACAAGGGACTCTTTGTGAGTCGCGACTCTCCATTAGCAATCCCTCCGCAGTAGATCGGTCAGTCGTTTCGTTTCGCCGGGGGGCATACCCCCCCCCCCCCAACCAACCCCAAAAGTCTTGCGCTGAATATATAGAACGGGGGACGAATGAAATATAGGAACCGGATATTGGGGCAACATCTGTCGGCGTGCGCTTTTACTCAAGGTTCATTTCCTTTTCCAACACCTACGCAATCTACTCGCTGTCCCGAACGCATGTAATATCGGCACGACCCGCACATATGCACGCGGGGCGGTGCCGCAACCGTGCGGCGAATATGAAATTCCGCCGGCGTGTCCGTCGCTATATTAAGGGGGTAGACAGCCTTGACGAGAGTAAAGACCTTTTTCGGACCTTCGTCAAATATCAATCGAATGCGATAAATAACGGAGTTTTTTTCTTTGAAGTGTAACCGCTATAGGTGTGCAAATTTTGCTTTGGTTGGCAATTTTACATATATATATAACTGTTGGCTGAAATATTGATTAAATATTAATACACTATAAATCGTTCATTCAGCAATTAAAATGATGAAAATCAAATCAGAATGCACGTATACAATGTCTATTTCACTTATTTGCTTTACGGTACCTGGAAAGAATTTATTTATCTATTCATTTGTAAAGTTTTCAACATTTTTATTGTACTTTGTTTATTGAAAATTGTTGAAAATTATTTATGTGTAATTGTAAAATTTTTTTGTATTCTATTCGTATGTTTTTTTTTCGTTTAATTTTCAACGTCTGGTTTTTTAACTTCAAAAAAAAAATGTTTTTTCATACAAATTTTCCAATTTTTACTTTTAATTTTTGTATTCTAATTATTTACTTCTGCTTTTATTTTTTCCACTTATGAATTTGTTTTTTGTTCCAATTTCATTTAATTTCTCATAACTTTAGTCGGTTTTTACAACTTTTGTCTATTTTATTCAACTTTCTAAATTTTATTAATTTTCTACTATTTTTTCAACTTCTGTTGGATTTTACAACTTTCGTCTATCTTTTTAAACATTTGTCTGTTTTTTCATCTTTTGTATACTTTTTAATGTGTATATTTTTCAACTTTTGACTATTTTCTCAACTTTTGACTATTTTTTCAACTTCGTCTATTTTATTCAACTTTGTCAATTTTTTCAACTTTTTCCTGTTTTTACAATTTTTGTCTATTTTATTCAACTTTGGCGGTTTTTCAACTTTTGGTTATTTTTCAACTTTTGTCTATTTTATTCAACTTCTACATTTTTTTAATTTTCTACTAATTTTTCGACTTCTGTCGGTTTTTACAACTATCGTCTACCCTTTTAAACATTTGTCTGTTTTTTAGTCTTTTGTATATTTTTCAACTTTTGTCAATTTTCTCAACTTTGGCGGTTTTTTCAACTTTTATCGGTTTTGACAACTTTTATCTATTAATTGAACTTTTGCCGGTTTTTACAATATTTGTGGCTTTTGTTTATTTTTTAGTTCAATTTCCTACTTTTTCTATACATAAATATATGAATAAAGGTTGAAAAAATAGGCAAAAGTTGAAAAAAATAAAAGGTATAATAAATAATCATAGCCGCAAAAATTTTAAAAGACTGAAATTAAAATAAAAACAGTCATAAGTAGAACAGGAGCAAATTTTTCACTTTAAAAAAAAAGCGTCATTTCACTCTTACCGAATTCCCAATTCAACGACCCACTCTAAAAATAGAGTGAAATTGAACTCTACGGAAAGATCCGTGCAAAATTTACTCCATTAAAATATTGGCCTAATTTTCACTCCAAGAAATTTAGAGCAGTCGGTCGCTATAATAATAACTATTCGGATACGGGTGACTTTAAATAAATTAATAACAGAAAATAGAATTTATGGTAAATTCAAGGTAGGTCCTCTATATACTTTGTCTAAAAACTGTTCGCGAAGGCAAAACACGTCTCGTCAATGTCGTTTTCAAACGCGCGCCAAAACAAACTTTCCGAACGCGTAAATAGCTTTAAACGGCCGTATCTTTCAATTAATAGCCTATTAAAGCGCCTACCTCGATGTTTTCGCAAGTGATAGGCCCGTCGAAAATATCTGTGCATGATAAAAGAAAGTTCAAAAGTCTCGTTTCGTTCTATTTCCGAGTTGGAAATTCGCTTCGCTTCAGTAATGCAGTCCCTTTAAAGAAATCTCACTCCTGAGGTTATCGGGAGTTTTTTTTTTTGTTTTTTTTTTCGTATACCAGCAAAGTCATTAGTCACTTTGTTGCGCAAGGCAACGATACACCGATAATCTAGTGATAAATCGTGATTCCAATCGACTCGGACGGAGCATTCTAAGAGCCGAAAGGCATCGCTCTCCGTAATGCATTTAGAAAATGTGCAGCCTGCAGTGAACATATGAGGGAAGTCGATTTTTGCATAAAATCGTTTTGTAGATTCTGACAATTTTTGAAGAGAATGGAGTTTCAATGATCATAGATAAATTGGCATAGATAATATGAATTAGTTAAATTGTAAAATATTGTGTGAATGGAATTTGCAGAAATTATGTCTTTTACCTCTTTTAAAAAGAAATTCTTACTTGTTTTCATAATAATTACAACAACAAAAATAGATTGTATAAAGACTTTAAAAAATAATTTGTTTTTATGTCACATTTCATGATTGTAATTAATTAATAACATTGTACAAGGGTTGGATGATAATGTGACTTAACTCCGAAAATTTGTACTGACATTAGTTCTAACTCAGTAATGGACCCTCCCTTCTGTCAATAATTCCTTTATAGATTGAGAAATTCACTAACAATTATCAATACTTCATTCGTATACTACTTACCAATTTAGAACAATATTGATTCGGTCGTAGTACCAGTATTGACTTGACATTGAAAATCAGTATTGGGTCAGTACGTATCCAGTGGTGACATCCGGAGTACATTTCTTTGCGACATTTATACCCGGCTATAAAAATCGCAGAAAATGATGTGGTATTCCATTTTTATACGTATATGATTAAATATATATAGTTCAGTATTGGTCATATTCTTACGGGTTGTAGTTACTTTACTATTTTCATTGATCATTTTAACATTTCAATCCATCAAGTTCCAAAAATCAATTTTCAGTTATTTTCATCCAGTTTTTTTTAAATAATCCGTGACAACAAAAATTAGCGACCCTTAATGTCAGACGCAAAATTTCACGATAATTCAGACTATGGCATCGGAGTTTGTCAAAATGAATGCTTAAAAAAACTTGTAAACAATTTTTTGCGATAAAATTTCATTTCCTTAATGATAAAGATTTTAAATCTAAAATTTTACATGAAACCAGTAGATAGTATTCATAAAAAGGTCAAAATGGCGTCCGAAATGAAAATTGTTTTGGAAAATTTCAAGACTCAATTTTAAGGATATAAGCTTTTTAAAGAAAATGCAAAGAGTGAAAAATTCGTCGAGGAATAAACAGGAATTTTTTTTCTTCGTGATATTTTGAAAAAAATTTTATCATATTAAAAAAAAAAGTTTCAAAAAAAATGCTGGTATTTTCTTTGATGAATTCTAAACCTTTGTTCCCTGATATTTTTGGCAAAAGTTGATGATATTTTTCGAGGATGAAAATCAGAAATTTTATATGTGTATTTTATTTTTCACCGCATTACATTTTACATCGAATATCGCGTACAGGAATTATTTTGGTAAAAATAATATGAAAAAAAAACTAGATGAAAATTCATTGAAATCTGACGATATATTTGGGACCCATGGATAACCCCCTAGTCTAACGTGAGCAGCGTTTCATATTAAAACAGTATATTTTTTAAAGTCATTGAAAAAAAATGAAAAATAATGAAAGAAAATTGAAAAACATTGAAAAACCAAACGTTGCATATTTTTCAACGTATTTCCATCGCGAAGAAAACGGTAACTATAATTACCTGAAAATGTCACCTTTATACATGTCGCGAGTAATTCCCATGTGTTATATACAGGGTATCGTACACCCTTATATATAAAAATACTCGACTTATTAATAACGCTATCACGCAGGAGTGAATTCACATTTATCCCGGTCCGTTTTATCACTCATTTAAAATAACTCGTCAGCCGAATTAATTATTCTTACCAATTTAAACCCGTTCTCGCAACATCGATAATGATCGTCGACATGTTAATTTTCCCCCGGGGGGAAAATCGTGCACGATCGTATGGTCGCCCCCGCATTATATTAATGATCGTTTTGATTTACATTGCGACATGTCGATCTTTTACTCTAGAACTTTGCTCGCTACTAGATGATTTGTTTAATTCACGATCGGTCTCGAGGGACCCAGGGCGATATTATAATTGAAATTTCATTCCGGTCGACTACTATATTAAACGGTAGAAAATCACGTATATACGCGTAGAAATTATGTACGAAAGATATAGTTTAACCTGTTATAGGTTACAAATAACTGAATGTACCTTTATATACAGTTTTACCATATACAATTATACGTATAAGTATATAAGCAATTCAATGTGTATACACGGCAATTTCTTCGCATGGGAAACGTTTACGTTTCGGCGTTTCTCGAAATTATGAATTTAATTGTTAGGTAAGGCCCTTACTCATAACGCTCAATTATTTGCGCCGAAACTTCGCACTTTGGGATATGAAGATTAATGACCGTCTGTCTTTACGTTTGCTTGCAAGTACTTGTTATATTTATTTTTTTTACAATTTTTAAATGAGTTTTAAACAATTTTAATGATGCACAAAATAAAATGTATAAATTAACAAAATGTATAATTTATTAAATGTATAAGTGTATATATATATACATATATATATATATTTTGTTTAATTTCGTTTTTTTTTTCTATTTGCAACCCTTATTTACCTGCATGTTCAAAAAATTCAGTTGGGTTTAATAGATTTTTCAAAATTAATGCAACGAACTTTTTATTTTAACTTTCAATAATAACATTATAGCTATATAATACTTTCAGACCTTTCAAACAAAATATTTTTGATATATATTATAATATATAAATATATGAATGTTGTCCAATATTATAGATCGTCGATCATCTTTAAATTATTTTACATACAATTTCATAGGCATAGTTATTATTACACAAAACGTTTTTTTAACATTATTAATCTAACAATCACATTAAAATTTTCAAATGTTAACGGTGAAATGTTAAAATTTCTTTAAATATATATATATAAAAAAATATATAAAAAGTTGCATAAAAAATGCAACGCTCCATGATATTAAAAATAAAATCCTCTGAATTACTTCGATCACGTACTGCATTATTAAATATAATATATGCATGTATTAAAGATGTGCTTTACTAATGTCCATAAAATTTTCCGATTCCTATCATACACAATGTAGTCGTTCGATGGACATGTGATTGCAAAGTTAGATATATTCCAATACTTGTTTTCTTGCGGCAAAGATGACCCAGATGTTTACTAAATGACTCACGGCATGAATAACACGTAATTAACTGCAAATAATTTAATAACTGTACATTATTTTTATACTATTTTGCAATGATATGTAATTAAGACAGTGGAATGTCTATAATACATCATCATGTGGAAAAATAATAATGGAATGATCGAAGTTATGATTAGAGGAGCAGTTGAAAAAATGTATATATATATATATATATATATATATATATAATATATAAATTATTATATAAAAAATATAAAAAAATAATATAAATATAATATATAAATTCTTTCAACTGTTCCTCTAATCATAACTTCGATCATTCCATTATTATTTTTCCATATGATGATATGATGGTATATATGCTATATGATGATGTATATGTATATATAATTGATAAGCAAGGAATAAAATTATGAAATGTGTAAATAAACGAGAGGCAACATGTACTGGATTGAGGATAGAAATATATAGAATGTAGCGGATTATGAGAATAGAAAAAGTGAGAAGATAGAGAGTGAGGGATAATAAGATTTTATGAATGGAATAGCATTGAAATGTTAAATGATGTAATGTACTGTAATGTAATGCAATATGTAATGTAATGAAATGAAATACAGAATGAAATGTTACGAAGTGTAAAGAAGTCAACAAGTAATCACTAAGTATATAGTAAATGCTTTAATAATAAATAATAGTTGATAAACAGCTGACTTATACAATTTTTTTTTAATTATATATAAATATTTTTCAAAAATGAACCGATATTACCAAAACTATTGTTAATAAATAATTCTTGAATCAAATTAATTCTAGAGAAATCTATATAGATAGAGGGAAAAAAAAACTAATAAATTAATGAAAATCGCTAATAGAAATCGATATTTCAATGCCTACACAGACCATATACACTTATTATACGAGGTATCGAATAAAGCACTTGTCTTTTCGATCAGCCCAACAGCAAATTCCCAATAGTACTTTTCTTAATTTTATTAGGCATCCGGATTCAGAATGGCAATCAACGCCCTGGACGGATGGAACCTGGGTCAATATCGCATTAATAACAGTTTGGCCGCTGGAATACTTAACCAATTAATTTCGACACTATAGACGAACACAGAGTTCCGATACCAATCTACATAATTATTCAATTTCGCTAATCGAGTTAATGTTTCTTCATCCTACTGCCGAATTTCTTTCCGGAGATTCCCGATAGCTGAGTCCAACTCGGCGCACCTATTGTGCCGTAAAAGTATACATATTTATTCAAATCCAGTTTCTTCCGTTTCTAACCTCATCTCTCGAATTATGGACACGAGTGGCCAAGAGAGTTCCGGAAGTTTTTGCAAATTTATAATGTGATGACGAATCGAGAACCGAGTATAACAAAATTTCGAAAATTATTTTTTTTTTTTTTTCAATTAAATAGATTACAGAATCCTCCAAGTTCAGTGATAAGGAATACGATGAATGTCGTGGGCTTACTTTTACATCGTTGAAAGAAACACTTTTTTTATTTTCGTTCGACTTCAAAGTCAGCAACATATTTTTTAGCCTTTATTCTAAGGATATAAAATCAAATCCACATGACATCGTAATCTTTATCAACCAACGTGGAGGAGGATTTCATACAATTCATTTCAGCCATCTGCTGTTTCGTAAAACTCTAAATTCTGCAAATCACATATATACTACTATTATAAGTCGAAAGATGGCCGAAGAACTGGTGGCGTTCACCTCGTAAAAGCTCCTGCATTTTTCGCAAAACCTCTGCCAGTAGTTATCAGCCACTCCCCATTGATAAGCGGGTGTTTGCAACTGCCGATATACCGCCGGAATAGTTTCCGGTAAAATATTGCAAAACCTTGCGTCGGTGCAGCAACTGGGGGGGCTTTCGACATAGGGGGGGAAAAGAAGGATGACATTAAAGCGCATCCCAGAGCACGTGGAGCTTTCGGCAGGGCAGACTGCCGTTAATAATATAATATACTCGTGAAAATAAAAGACGCTCCGGGGCGATAAGAATTGAATAGGTTCGTTGCACCTGTCGGATTGTGCAGCGAGCGGGCGTACACATATATATATATATATGTATATATGCAGAACGTGCATCTGCATGCAGCTAAATAAGCATATACAGCATGGCCAGCGGCTTATCTGGGCGAACGTCGAGTCGAGGCTCGGCTGTTGACTCGTTTTATCCACGGTCTCCGAAAGTGAATGGTCGGCTTGTCATTGAGCACTCGAGAGTGGATGCACTCGTGCTTATATATGTATGAGCAGCACGCTTAGCGTATTACGTTTATTGCGCAAGGCGAAGCGCACTACTCCTCTGCATTTTCTTATAGATGCGATACGATAAAATATCTCGACTGTAACGACTTTCATTCATAAAGAATACCGCCTACTGACACACCGCGGATCACGCGGGATTTCCAAAGTAAACTCAAAAGAGTATGCACCGCGGTCTCTTCATTCGAACTGATGCACTTCCGCGCGTATAACTGATTAGTGCTGCAAAGATGTATCGTTAGTGGACCCGTTGGATTTGGACTTATCGTTCGAAAGATTCATCCGTGATCATCGTTTAACATCATCATTATACCCTCATCCAACAACATCATCATTATCATCCAATGTTATCATCATTATCCAACATCATCATCCAATGTTATCATAATTGTCCAACATCATCATCCAACATCATGATCCATCGTCATCATCAGGCATCGCCATCCGACGTCATCATGTGTGATCATGATTCATCATCATTATTCTTATCTAATATCATCGTCAAAGATCATCATCCATTGTCGTCATCTGGCATCATCATCAACCGTTTCGTTCAACGTTTACGATTTTTCTGCAATATTGACCGATCTTTATGTTAGAAAAGTAGGAAACAATAACTGCGGTTTCAACGGTAAGAAAATATATATATGGCAAATATAACGACGATTTTCCAATTCATTTTGGAAAAGTCAGTATTTGAATCCTCGATCCGTTTAAGAACTTCTACATCCTCGTGACGCATGGTAATTTGTATCACGAGGAACATTCGATATATTTGACAAGCAACGAGTAATTCGAATTACTTTACTACTTTAATTACCACTTTAGAATGATTAATGTATTTAGAATTCGAAATAGTGAAAAATGTACTCTTTGCTTTTATAAAGGCTTCCAAGCGTTAAAGTGGTGATGCTCTTAAAGGTTTCGTTGCTTTTTTCTGCTTCTAACTTTAAGTGCCTAATTTTCTTCGTTTTTTTTTAATTACATCAAGGGCAACTTTGTTCTTGAGCTGGAACTCAATACACTGAAAAAAAATTTTTTTATTTTCAAGTAAATATTTACTTGAATAGTAGCAAGTAAATATTTACTTGAATTAAGAAAAGATTTTCTTGAATTAAGTAAGATTTACTAAAAAGATGGAAACATTTTCTTAATTCAAGTAAATATTTACATAAAAATAACAAATTTTTTTTCAGTGTATTATCTTCATAATAAGTTTAAGTCTGCGTATAATATAAATTTAATTTCATTGATTTTGATGAAATTTGGTACTTGGGGTGCTTTGGAGGCTGGTGATCACGAGCCTGAATTCAAAATTTGTTTTTTCAAAATGGCCGATTCAATATGGCGAATAAAAATGATTAAAATTCATTTGATTTTGATGAAACTCCGAACTTAAAGGGTTTCGAACTCTGTGATCATGAATCAGAAGACGAATCTCATATATATATATACTTAAAATTCCTATTATAGGAAATCGGAATAAGTTAAGTCTCAAACATGATCCCCCTCACTAAATTTCATATAGTGAAATTTCACTCCACAAGGGGTGATAATTGAGCTACTCTTGTAAAGGAGTGAATTTTCACTCTTCAAGAGTGAAATTTCACTCCATGAAATTTAGAGAGCATGGTAATAAGTAAAAATGAAGAATCGTAAAATCTAAAATTGATTTTTACCAAAACGCGATACAAATATAGGAACAAATACCAAAATCATACCCCAAAAACTCAAGAGTAACGAGTTTCAATTAAATCCTAGAAAAAAAACTGCATGCCGCAATTTCGTTAATAATTTTTACATAAAATCAAATAACACATTACTTCGACCCGTATTGAATTTTCAAAGTATTGATAAACAATTATAGAACACATATATAACTTTATTGGATATCATAAAGAACACATAAATATACTTTTGGTTTTTGGTTAGTTCATGTCGTTATCTGTCGAATTCAGATTTTATAAATGTCTAATTAGATAACTTATTTGAAAATATTTGAAAAGTATAAAACGCCGCTCAATTTACATTCTTACGACATGAGGTGCTAAAATACGGGCACACCTTAACCAAATTTATTTCAGGTGATATTTCAAATGTGCCACAATGAATCACTTAACATAACTTAAGGACAATATAACATAAATATTTAAATACGCATACAAATGAGACGAATCTTCGATTTATATCACGACGTAATTAATACGTAAACGAGTATGAGTAAATTTAAAATTTATGAAATTCAAGAGGAACACGTATTTAATTGCTTAGAATTTATTTTTAAATTTATGGACCACTTATAATATACACGTCAATTATATGTTGTATTGGAGTTTTCACCAATGCTTTACATATAAAAAAATGCAGAGCCAAATACGATGCTTATACACATGTAAGAGTAAGGAAACAATTAAGGTGAATTCCTTTTACTTCCTTTGAAATCATTTTTTTTTTTTTTTTTTACATTTTGGAATTGGCGAATGAATATCTTTTAATTCAGATAAGGACTGACTTTACAAAAAAAGTTGTTGAACAAAAAGTTCTTAAAATTATTTAAGGAGTACGTGTGAATTTTTTGAGAATTTTTTGAGACATTTTTTAATTTTTCAAAATATGCTCCCATTCCGAAATTCCAAAAGTGGTCCAAAAAATCGTGAAAAAATTCATACGTATTCCTTGGGTAATTTTAAGCACTTTTAATTCTCTAATTTTTTTTCGTCGAGTTGATAGTTTTGGAGTAAAAAATTCATGGCCATTTTTATGGCTCCACGGTACACAACCGCCATTTTGGAAAAATCAGAGCAATAAAAAATCTGCTATTCATGGTTTTAGAAGGTTTAAACATCGGGACCACGATTCCTGGTATTATTATGATTAAATAAATACGGAAAAAAATAAAAAATTGACTTTGAAAAAAAGTTGTTGTTTTAAATTGCAAAATTAACATTGTTGTTGACGTTTTTTTGAAAAACCAATACCAAATTCTTAAAGAGCACTCTCAAAAACCCCCGGTATAGGATTTTGAAGAAAAAAAAATTGTTTTCGAATAGGTATCCTTGAAAATGCATGCACAAACTCGTCGTTTTTCGAATTAAAGGGTTAAAATAAAGGAGGTCCTTCACTCTAGATGCATGTGGATTATTCATCTTTATTTACATCTAAATAGTTATCATGAGCAAAAATATAAACATTCGAGTTTCGACGAATTCACCGGGCATTGTTGTCAACCGCACAATGAAAACAACAAAACAAAACTGACGCTATTGTATTCACAAGACGTCTTTGGAACTTTCGACAAATTAAATTCCCTTCTCTCAGCAGAAAACACAAAGGTTCAATTCGTATGTAATTCGAGTTTTCTACATTTAGGATGAAACGTTGAATAATTATTTGTTCTAATTGGAATAAAAGAAGCAAAAATGTAAAATAATACTCTTGATAAAGTAGTATGAAATGTAAAAGAAGATTAATCTTAAAAATACAAGTTTCGAAAACAGTGAATGTTCATAAAACACATTCGAAAAAAATCTCGTATTCTCAATCGAATCCTTAGTCATCATTTGGTTACCAAGTAAATATTATACATTGTTTTAGTATATCTTTTATTAATTCAATAGAAATAGAGTGACAAACTTTAAAAAGTGTGAACTGGTTCAAACAAGAGACGAAATGAGTGATTCAATTTTCACACCGAGAAATTAAAAGAGATACCCGTTAAAACATAAAAAAAGGTTATAAATATCACCAATATCAATTACAAGAAAATAAATATTTCGCCATTAAGTGAAATCAACTCTTGGAATTGTGAATTTCCTTCAAGCAAACATTAATTTTTCAGAATCAATTATATGTATATAAGCAGATCAATGTGGATATGTATACAAAGAGGTAACGTATATTTACTATGCGTAAATAAAAGTAGTAATCCCGACCAATCGTTTTTCTCGATATATTATCTTTACATTGGTTCATGTGAAATATTCAATGATTATAACGGTACGCCATAGTATCTCAACGCGGCTGCTCCGAAAAATGAATTAGTTCGTATCGGTCGTATTGACAGTGTGCGATAACGTCGTAATTGAAAGAAAAAACACGCCGATAGATTCTAATTCGGCGATTGATAAAGCTGGCAATCGCATTTATTTTTGATGATTTTAAAACAGATAGAATCTGTCAAAGAGTACATTAAGCGCGCATTCGGTTATTATATGTGTTGATAAGAAACCTTTTGATCTCATCTGAATTAAACGACAGCACGCGGTGAAATCAAAAACTATCAAACTATCGGTCACCATTCATTATCTTGAAAAAAAAAAACAAAGTTATATTTTACACTTCTTTTTTTAATAATTCATAAAAGATCAAATTCCATAAAAACTGATGTAAATTTCTAAAAATAACGATTTTAAAAACTGCGTGAATATATTACACTCTTGAGAAAATTCTGATCTTAAACTGCAAACATCAGAAAAATTCTTTCGATTACATTGAATCAAATGGAAACAATGTCGTGTAGCGCAACCCGTTTTGAAATTGTCGTGCAGAAATGTCGCTGTTCTTTCCGGATAAATTATAAGAATGATGGCGGCATTTACATAATTTCGCGTATAACGCGCCATCACGTGTATTGTTCGAGTAAAATATACATTTCGTGTCTTACATCTATATAATGATCGCGGAAAAAAAATATGAATGAAAATCGAGCGCGCGACGTATTCGATAGTTTTTCGAAACGAACAGCGGTAACGTGTTTTTGTTCGTGATAAGGAAAAAATTTACAGTAATATATATGGTGGCGGAAAAGTAGGTCGCGCCGTAAGTCATATTAGTAACAAAATAAACATTGTGAAAGGCGAAATCTGGAAAACTTCTATTGTTATCGCACGAACGAACATTCTCGCACGATCACGTCAAATAAAGAAACGTACTTCTTACTCTTGCATCCAAGTTATATTCCATATGTAAATACCTTGAAAGTGTGTTCTGAAAGCAATACTCAATTACGGCGTGTAACATAATAAGTACATCATAATACGCCGTCATTGCACTATTCAGGAGTATAGTCATCAGTATTCGAATTTTTGCAGAAATTGTCATTTTGTTATTGTAAATTTGCTGTCTTTCTCTCTAAATATGAATCACTGAAAAACCGCTGATTGTCAGCGAATAGTCGCTGATTTCACTAGTGATAAGTGTGCCACTGAGAATCAGCGAATAGTCCCTGATTGAATCAGTAAACTACTTCTGTTACTGATTCATAAGTGAAATTTAAATTTCACTGAAATAATCAGTGAAATACAGTCCACTAAATTAATCAGTAAAATACACATTTCGTCCTCTCTCCTTCTCTATCTATCTACCTCAGCATATATAATAGTTTCATCGTCACTTTATTTTTAAACAATATAAACTTTTACATGATTTAAAAGTTCTGAATCAGCTGCTTAAATCAGTGATTAATGACTTTCACTATT